>JAXGGA010017109.1:0-25116 GCA_038373865.1 Uloborus plumipes | reverse complement strand
GACTTTTTGTACCCATATCTTTTACCTGGCAATTGTGCTTTTACAAAAATGCTAATTGAGTACACTCATCGAAAAAATTGTCATGCAGGAATTCAAATGTTGCAATGTATTTTGAGAGAAAACTTCTGGATTCTTAAATCTCGTAAAACTATTCGTAGTGTCTTGCATAATTGTGTTAAATGTCAGAGGTTTAAGGCGAGACCAATGCCATGTGAACCAACATCTCTCCCAGCAGATCGAATTGAGGATTGTGCTGTTTTTCAAGTTGTCGGAACTGACCTGGCAGGCCCGTTATTTTTGAAATCTGGTCAGAAAGTTTGGATAGTATTATTCACGTGTGCCGTGTACAGGGCTATTCATCTTGAGCTTGTAAGTTCGTTATCGTCGGAAACATTTTTATTGGCCTTGAGGCGGTTTATATCCCGGCGGGGGAGACCCAAAATAATTTATTCCGACAACGGGACTAATTTTAGAGGCGCTTTCAACGAATTTTCAAATTTGGATTGGGAGAAAATTCAAAGGGAATCTAATACGCTGCGAATCTTTTGGAAGTTCAATCCCCCCACAGCTGCTTGGTGGGGAGGCTGGTGGGAAAGATTAGTTAGGCTAGTCAAGGAATTGTTGCGACGTTCATTGGGAAAGTCAGTTTTGTCCTATGAACAGGGTGTCCGCGCACCTGGAAAGTCATGGAAAGTCAGGGAAAGTCATGGATTTCATATATGATCGAAATTGGTCATGGAAAGTCATGGATTTCAGCGAAAAATGTCCAAAAGTCATGGAAACTGACTGTTTATCATGGATTTTAGCGCTCAGGATCGGTGATTATTTCTCCCGATCTCAGAAGAACAAAAAAACATCCATCGTCATTCTGCTTCGTTATTGCAAGGTTCCCGCGATTTTTGAAAAGTCCTTGAATTTCATTTGGTCTTTCAAGAGATCTGGAAAGTCCTTGAAAATTTTAAAATGTCCTTGAAAACTCCAAAGGTGTTATTTTTCGTAGAAAATGTGCCAAAAAATCGGCGATCTTCGAACGTTCACGATCGTGCTCCTGCAAAAAAATTGTGTCCATCGAAAAATCGGCAATCGTCGGGATTTCGAAATCGGGAGCAGTTTTTTCAAGACGAAAATTAAAAAAAAAAAAAAAAAAAAAATACCCCGAGAAGTTTTTTTTTTTTTTGCGCATAATCGACAATCGTTAAAAGTTCGCGGTTAGGCGCTACTTTTTCGTTTCGCTTTACTTTTAAAACAATTTAGAAATAGAATAATCAGGATTGGATTTTTATACAAAAGAATATCTTTAACAAGTTAAACACGAGCTTTTCTGAAAAATACGTTTTAGCTGGTATCTTAATGATTTTCTTTCAACAAACTTTAGATTTGTCTGGTGGATTAAAATTATTTTTCGAATTTTTTGCTTCCATGATCATTTTTTTTTAGAAATACAGGGACAGAAATACGTGTGCAATGGGTTTTGTACAACTTATTTTTTATTTATTTATTTATTTTTGGTTGACATTCTAACATTGAGCACGTGCTTCGCCGAAAATGGCGTGCCATTGTCAAGTCTTCAATCCTTTTGCATCCTGTAAATATTTCAATTATTTTGATATTCTGAAGCTATTTTTATGTTGTGCTACGTTAAATATACTCATTATTCCTTTTATTTTAATAATTTATTTATTTTTGAACTCAAATTTTAGCTCTTCCAATTTATTGGTTTCTAATAGTTTTTAAGAAAACACCGAACTTTTAAAGACAAAGTGCTTCCTTGACTTTTCATTTGTTTATTTAATTACAAAATACAGGCACGTTTTTCCTCGAGTTCGAAAAAATCGAGTAAAAGCTGTAATTTCAAAAGAAAAAAAAAATCACCATTTTTTTCTTGGAGGGGGGAAGAGAAAAGAATAGGGGGGGGGGGAAATAGAATACATTTTGCATGCACAGACTGGCAAAATAGGGTGATCACATTATATCCTGGTCTTATTCTGAAATTATAAATTTTCTTCATTGAAAAAAAAAAAAAAGATTTGTTGTCTGATTGTTTTTATGCTTGAACAAATAGAAAATGTTGGTGTTTACCATTTTTACCATTCCTTTGAATTTACACTTGAATAAGCTAAAGAATTGCTTCCAATCTACCTTTCCTTAAAATTTTCTTTTTCATATTGATGAAAAATATTTTACGATTTTTAGGATTTTCATATTAAATCTGTAAAGAATCTGTAATGTTCATCAACATTTACATCACTTTTGAAATTAATCTTGATTTTTGTGCAGACCCTTTCTTAGAAGTTAATTCCTGGAAAATTTTTTAAACCTCCTTAAAAAGTACTTGAATTTTATTTTTAAGACTGTAGGGGAACCTTGTATTGGGTGCAATCTGATTAGTCTTAATAAGAGTTTCAAACAAGTTGCATTGTGTTGACCAATCAGATGAATACTCAACGTTAAAACCCCCCGTCGTTGAGCGGCAAATTTTCCGAAACTGTGCATGTGCGCGGACTTTGTCCCCTGATTGACAATAGAGCATGTGACGCATTTATTCAATTTGAATTTCACACTTTCATACTTCTGCTTTGGGGGATAATAAGTTGTTTTGACTTTTAAATGTTGCTAAATCCTTGTACTCATTTTTTTGTATCAATAAATTGTTGCACATGATCTGTTTCAGATATATTTAGTTAAATTCTTTTTTTTAGCTTTGGTTAAATTTATTTGCATAGCCGAAAAAAAAAAGAATAGTTTCGAAAAGCAAAGGTACACTGTCTTACACCTTATATTGATATTTATGCTCTATTTTGATGTCAGCGTCAAATGAAATAGTTAAAATTGTAAGTCATGGAAAATTGTTCGCAAAAGTCATGGAAAGTCAGGGAAAGTCATGGATTTGAAAAGTCCAGGTCGAGCAGATACCCTGTATGAAGAGTTAGAAACTGTCTTGTGTGCGAATGTGAAGCAATAATAAATTCACGGCCGTTAACGTACATCGCGGAGAATTCGCAGGATTTGATTCCATTAACTCCTTCCATGTTTTTGACCGAAAATCATAATTCAGATGTTCGAGATATAGATTTAATAGACAGTAAAAGTTTAACTAAAAGAATTAAATACAGGACTAAACTTTTAAAAGATTTGAAAGGGCGGTTTAGGAAAGAATATCTTAGTCAATTAGTTCAAAATAGTATACAAATTAATAGTAATAAAAAACTTAAATTGAATGAAATAGTTTTGATAGGGGATGACTTCAAAAAACGGTTATATTGGCCATTGGCTAAAGTAGTAGATTTAATTGCAGGGCGGGATGGTAAAATTCGAACTGTTAGGCTCAGAACTCAATCTGGTATAATTACGCGGCCAATTCAACGTGTTTTTCCTTTGGAAATGAAATTAGGGGAAATAATCTCGGAAGAGGGAAACACCAAAAAGTGTATCTCTTTGGGGTCTTTAGTCAAAATTTCAAATAGACTAGATTTGTTTAATAATTCCATGTACGTTTTTGAGTCGTTACAAACTGACTCAAAAAGTGGGGAGTATGTTGGAACAAGTTTCTGAAATTATTGTTTGATGTTTTATTTGCATGTCACTGTTTGAAATTTATTGTTAACATTGTTTTGTAACTAATTTATTTTGCATTCTAATTTGCATATCAGCGTTTGTGAAATGGACTTTTGAGATGGCAACAGTTTTATTTTTGTGCATTTATAGCTATCAGGATTTGTGTAAGTCGCTACATATCAGAAACTCACACACGTGTGTAACTTATTTTTTATTTTTGTTTTGTTAATAAATTGTTGTTAAGTTTAATCTCGTAGTTGTGATGCTGTTCACAAGGTTCACAGAAGCAAAGACCTAGGCATTGGGTAAATGCCAGAACCTGAAGATTTATTTCTAACAACATACATATAATCATGCATGTTTAAAGTTTAAAAAAAGAGAAAATCCCAGCTCAATAACATGAGCTCAAATCTGGTTTTGCTAAAAATGTTCTACCAAACTAATAGCTTGGGTTTTTTAAACCTGGTGTAAGTTATTTCTACCTGAGAAATTTTATAAATAAGTTCTACTTGTCTACATACTTAAATGAGTGAAACACTTTCTTATATTTTCTTTCTGTTATAAATTTTCATAGCAATTGGTTGTAGTTCATGTTCGTTAAAAATGTCAAATGAGAAATAATGTGTGCTTATCTTTGTATTCTTTACCTGTTAAAGTTTTTTCCCTGTTGTAGGATCCAGGAGGGTACTTCATCATTAATGGAACAGAGCGAATGATGTATTTATTCCTTGTCCCGAAGCGAAACTATGTAAGTTTCAGGTTTTGTAAGATCTTTTTCAACACTAGTTTTATTTCATGTTACTTTGCACATTATTTTATTAATATTGTGATATTTATTTATTTATTTATGAATATTTTCCCTTTCTTAAATGTATAACAAGTAAGTGTTTTCAAAAATGAAGAATCAAGTCATTTATATTGCCAAATTAATCTACTGATCCATGTTGCACATTTATTGGGGGCTGTATTTAGAAAAATCAATTTCAAACATATCTATCCTATTGAAATCTGTGTCTATGTCTGTATCCTGTAATCCTGTATCCTCTGGCCTGTAAATATTTACTTATTCAATACTAGTGCCATTAGATACAGAATATCCAGGGAAATCCATGCCGCCATTTCTTACCCCTTTTCACCTTAAGGGCTGGAGATGGGAGTTGATAAAATTAATCTACTGGGCATCCAGGATGTCTACAGGAATCCAGAGGGAAATCATTAAGATCATCAATGTCACCTTGAGCTATCGCAGGTGGTGTGTGAAGGGTACTGTTTAATAAATCAGAGGACAGAACCCCATTGTAAATACATTGGCGGAAAAAAAAAATCCCAACACCAAGAAAAAATTACTGTACAGTAATGAAATTTGGGTAATGCAATTGTCTAGTTAACATGTTTAATTGATTAAATGTACAAGATCACTGGCTAATTTCAGGTCAAGAAAATGCTGTGAAAATGTGAAATTATGTTAATTTAATAGAGGGTGTAACCTCCAGAATTTTGAAGGCAAGTCTGCAAGCGTGCATGCATTATGTCATACAGGTGCCGAATGTCACTTTGTGGTATGGGGTGCCATGCTTGTTGCACTTGTTGTGTCAATACTAGGACAGTCATTGCTGACTGTGGATGATGCTCGAGGTGCCGTCCAATGATATCCCATACATTATCAATTGGAGACAGACCTGGTGATTTTGCAGGTCATGGTAACATGTCAGCACTCTGTAGAGCACATTGCGTTGCAGCAGCGTTGTGAGGGCGACCGTTATCCTGTTGGAAAACTCCCCCTTGAATGCTACTCATGAAGGGCTGTACTACTGATTAAATTACCAGACTGACGACAAATTTTCAGTCACTGAGTTTGGGATAACCACAAGAGTGCCCCTGCTGTCGTAGGAAATTGCTCCAGAGACCATGACTTCAGGTGTGGGTCCCGTGTGTCTAGGTCGTAGACCGCTTGGATGTAGGCGGTCCCCTGGCCTCCTTCTGGCCAATATATAGCCACCACTGGCACTAAGGCAGAATCTGTTTTCATCAAAAATTTCAACAGATCTCCACTCCGACCTCCAGTGAGCTCTGTCTTGGTACCACTGCCGTCGGAAACTGCAATGGTTTGCAGTCAATGGAATACCGGCTACAGGCTACCTGGCTCGGAGCTGTTCTTGAATTAAACAGTTTCTTACCGCTCCTTGGATCACGACGGTACCAACTACAACTCGAATGTCAGCCACAGATGCAGTACGATGCGCCACAGCTATACGAAAGATTCGGCGATCTTCCTTCCCTGTCGTGCCACGTGGCAGCTCGGAACTCGATCTTCTTGAGGCAGTACCATCCCTTGACCATAGCTTCCAATAATCATGCATGTTGGAAACATTCCCATTAAGTCTTTCTGCAATATCGCGAAATGAAAATCCACCTTCTCGTAGCCAAATTGTACGACCTGGTTTAAACTCGGTGAGCTGTTAATAATGGCTTCTTCGTCTTCTTAAAGGCATTCCGAGCTAACATGAACGCAATTCGTCAAATTTCGCGGAAAAATAATACTCACGAGCTTCACAACACGCTTTTAAAGCAAGCCTTATTTGCATGTTCTGGGTGACGCCAGCTGCGCCACACTTATGCTCGGAGCCCGAAATTTCAATCGATGTCATCTTTCAGTTGCATAAACACGCCTATCAAATTTCGTTCATCTAACACAAGTCTTTCTTGGTGTTGGGATTTTTTTTTTCCGCCAGTGTATTAATCTGTGAACAACCAAAACATGTTGCGCCTTTTTTTTGTAACAAATTTAAAAGGAGAAAAGTGACACTTGTCTTATTCAAATTGTACTCTGATGTTTATGTGCACAAAATAAAGTCTTTTTAAAAATTATTTTTAAGGTGTATTTTTTTTAATTTCAATTGATGTATAATTTTCTCGTTGTGCTTTATTTCTTCTTCCTCATTATAATTTTCTTTCGCCTTTTTTTTTTTATATATATTTTGGTGCATTTATGAACAATGTTTTCGATTTTAGTTACTGTTTTATATTTTCAGCGATTTTAGCCTTTTTTTAATCTCTACAGTCTTAAAATTTGGTACAATATTTGTTATGGTTACTCAAGTGTGCAATTTTTTCCTCTTATTGAAATTCAATTTTGTTCTTTGATTTCACTTTTTAGCAAAATTTTCATAAAATTTTTGTTTTAGGAGCAAAAATCTTAAGCTTGAAAAAAAATTTACTTTGCTGACTGTTTTTCCATGTACTGTTATTTTTATTTATTTAAAATTGTTTTCTTTTTTTCTTAGCCTATAGCATCAGTGCAAGAGCGATATAAAACGTATGGAAAGCATTATTCTGAATTTGGACTTTCGATAAGAAGTGTGAAAAATAATTATTCTGAATCAGTAAGAACATTTGTTTTGAACAAATATATTTTATTTATTTCAATCATTCTTAATTATTTAGATTAACATTCTTTGTATTTAATATGTTGTATTATGTTACATCTTTAAAATAGTTACTATGCACTTTGAAAATTGTAAATGCTTATGTGTCTATTAAAAGGTGGTCACATCAATTTGATAAGTTCTTAATGAACAGAGTGGCTGAATTAAATTGTTAAGTGAGATGCGTTTTCTTCATAAATATTATTAAATTTAATTTAAACATCAACAATCAGCATGAAGTGAAAATACTTCTTTTTTGATGGTATTAGGAGAGAAAATTATATGTAGAAAATGATAATAATTAATTAGCTATCCAAATTATTTGAATCTTTGTGTTTGTTTTAAAATTTATCTTTAGACATTATTTTTGTTGTGCTTGGGAAGAGCACAAGTCAATGAATATTGCTGGATTACTCAGAAAAAAAAATGTTCGAGATTGTTCTGAAGAAAATCACATAATCTTAGATGGATACTATCCTCTTCCTTCACCTTTGAACCAGTGGTCGAATTTTCTTTCACTTTCTTCTCCCATACATACCTTGTATGATGGTTTTTCTCTTCCTGATTAAGTGACTTAAGTAAAATAATAACAAAGGCAGGGAAATGCTGAGACACATTGCTATTATAAAAATAAACATTTACTCTGCAAACTGTTCTTATATCCTGTTTCAGGTTTTTAAGATTAACAATTATTTTGTGTAGTTTAATTTTGATGCTTTTCCCTTCTTGCAGAACATGACCATTCATTTTGTCAGTGATAGCACTTATGAAGTTCGGTTCTCCTACAAAAAGAGATGGTACTGTGTTCCTTTTATGCTTTTGGTAAAAGCATTAGTTGACGAAACAGATCTTTTTATTGTGGAAAGTATTTTACGTTTTGTCAACGACACCAGTTTTGAACAGTAATGTTTTTCATATTTTTTATAATGAATTATAGCTGTTTTTTTTTAAATTCATTTAGTTTACTTATGTTATGATGATTATAGGTCCTTAGTGCAGATGATTAGAAATTTACAGTCCAATGGTATACATTCTCAAAGAGATGCCAAGAATTTTATCGGACAGCTTTTCTTAAAAGTCTCTCAGTTACCATCTATTGCTCCATTGAGTGACGTTACTGATCACATATTGCAGTAAGAAGTTTTGATAGTATTTCCTTTTGATACAATATATGTAACATCCATGCGTGTTATGAACAATGTTTTATATTTATTTATTTATCATTTCACAAATGAAAATGCCAAAATACTGTAATGGCTCTATGAGAATATCTATGTGTGGGCTTTTCTCTATTTTTCAAAATATTTTTTATGATGATGTATGGTTCAATTTAATCGAAAGGTTAAAAATTCTCAAAATAGTTCCTTGCAGCAGTTTCATACATAAGCAAACATTACTACTAAGTTATTTAGCTTTTAGTTTTGTTCTGAGTCTGCACTTTAATGCTTAACCTTTTGGATCTGGGCTATTCGTATAGAAGTTTTCCTTTTGAGACAGACGGTACAACTGTTGAACTGTAGATCTCTTTTCCTTTGAAGACGGGAAGGTGCAATGGCAATCACTTGGGTTTTATGTCTTCGCGGTTCAAATACAAAGCCGTAATCCCCCAGTAAGGGGTTATGAAATCTTGGAAACATTCCCGGCTCCAAAGGGTAGAAGCGAAGATTTCAACCCCGTCCTCAAAGAAAAAAAGACTTGCCGTACATCTTGTATACCACCCAGTTCTTAAAGGTTAAACCTCAACATATTTGTTTACATTTTGTTTTATTTCATCATGTATACTCTTAGTACCTAAAATAAAAAACCAAACACATTTTATTTCTTAAAATCCTACTGTTAA
This sequence comes from Uloborus plumipes, assembly GCA_038373865.1. Classification (NCBI taxonomy): domain Eukaryota; kingdom Metazoa; phylum Arthropoda; class Arachnida; order Araneae; family Uloboridae; genus Uloborus; species Uloborus plumipes. Next base: position 16,296 of record JAXGGA010017109.1, on the reverse strand, counting down.
GTACAGACTCGAGATTTTTGCTGTAAATTTTTTTTTTCATTTCAAATTATCAATTTTGGCTAGTCAATTTTTTTGAAATTTGAAGTTCTAAAAATGCGTTTCCTTGGACAAAAATGGGCTCAATTGGCTGTCTGCAGCTTTATTGTTATCAAAAAACTTAAGCATAAATACTTGGAGGTAAAAAGTTTAAATATATCAAGGGCTAAAAATTTTAATTTAATGTGCCTAGTTTAAACGAATGAAATTGTTTTTTCAATGGCTTTATTTCTGTACATTGCTGTTTCAATTCTTTGTAACACCCTTGGAATGTTTTCTCTTGACACTTTGATCAATCTTTTTAAGTTATCCTTTAAAAAAAAATCTTTAAATATGCTGCAAATACTAATTTCTGACATGTTTCTAAAGTGTTTCTCGTCCTAAAAATTTTAAACCCATGACCTCTTAAAAAGTAAAAGTATGATGCACTAAATGTCTTATTTTGTTTTTCTGTTATTTTAGGAATTCAATTTTAATTCATTTGAGAAGCAATGAAGAAAAGTTTAGTTTTTTATGGTAAGTTTTTTTTTAAGTCAAAGGAGACAAAAAGCTTTCTAACAATCGTAAGGAGTATTAAAAAAAAAAAAAAAAAGAAAACCCAACGTTAGTTGCATAAAGCTGCAATCAGGACAGTTACCAATCGTAGCAGTTTGGTAGATTAAAAGTTAACTAGCATGCCTTCTGAAATCTGTGGGTTCTTTTTCTCTTCATATTTTTGAGTTTGTTTTTTATTGTGAAGCAAAAATAAAACAGCTTCCATTAATTCTTCAATGTTGAAAAAATTATACCAGCATGCATGTAGGTATGTTTGAATTTTAAAGGTTAATCCCAATCACCTCTTTTTGTTACACATTTAGCTGGGATATAGTTATAAATCAAAGTTGATTAACTTCTGAAATATGTAAAAAGAAAAATTACATGCAGACTGACAAATTTTTGTTTCTATTTTCTTATTTTTAGCTTTTGTGTTTCAAAATTATTCTGCTTTTCACACCAGAAATGCAACATTGAAGATCCTGAAAATATTGTTTTTGAAGAAATTTTATCTCCTGGTCAAATATATTTAATTGTTATTAAAGTAAGATTGTTATATACAACTTGTTTTTATTGTATAAATAATAACATTACTGGATGGTCCTTTAGCTTAAATAAACTTATGATAATTTTCGAAGAATTTTTTGTGAAAAGAAGGGATGCATCTATTAATTGGCCACTTTTCCAATTATTTATAATCAGCCAAATTATGTTGATTAATCGGCAAAAAAACGAAAATGTAACTATATTTTTTAAAGTAAAGCTTTACCTTGGAACTATGATGAATAACTTTATTAACAGTAAATAAGTGTAATTTTCTGCAATTCTTACTATATCATCTAGTATGAAAGTGTACAGAGTAAAAACAAAATGAATGATTCATGCAGTGTGTAAAACTGAATGAAATGTTTAAAGATAACATACACAGTTAATATTCATATGGCACTAATTGGAATTAATTAAATTCCTGAATTTTTAAATTGGAATGCAAAAATATGAACACTCTCAAATTAGTGCTCACTACAGCCTTATCCGAATTTTTACTTAATTTTATCTGTAATTACATAATTAACAATATGTTAATTATGTGAAGCGTTAATGTAATTTTATTAACAACATGAAAATTGGTTCAAGGAATTCGGACGAAATTTTCAAATTATTTTGTGAAAGTACAAAAGTACAGAAAAATAAATCTTCTCTCAGAAATATCCTTTGTATTTCCAAAACGTGTCTGTAATTCTTATTACCGTAGACCCTCGTTATATCGTGCCTCGTTATATCGCTCATTCGGATATATCGCTCTTTTCTTGTGTCTCCCGAAATATCAAAGCCTATTAAAAGAACTTGCTTTAAGTTTGAAACCATTGATGAAAACGTAGGGTAAAAGTCAGAAAAACTCTTTCTTCTTTATTTTGTCAATGAACAAAACAAAGATTCTTTTATTCTTCTGAATTCCCTGAAAAAACAGCGGCAATTCCTGTCACACAAACGTGCATACTAGCAAAATATTTCAGCTTAAGTTGGAAACTGCTCCCCACCAGGGCCGTAAAAAAGAGAAGAACTATTTTTCATAACCTCGGTTATATCGCTCTTTCGGATATATCGCTCTTTTTCTTTGTCCCCCGAAAAGCGCGATATAACGAGGGGTTACTGTATTATATGTACATTTCAAATTGATTTTAAATTTTTTAATGGTATTTTTCTTGCATTCAGAAATATGTACTTTTCAATCATAAAAATATAATCCCTTTCCTCTGAATTATTTCTTTGTGAGATCTATGGTCTTTAGTTTAAATAAATTTTTTAAATTAGTTTTTCTCTCCCTTTTTCAAGGAAGGCGTTAATTTTTTTCTGAATTCCGTCAAGCGTGTTATGTTGCGGAAAATGAAGGACAGTTCCTTCAGATTTAATAGAGGTGTGTATTGCCTATTACAATTTCAAACGCTGAAAAGTATGGGATTTTTATAAAATTGCGCTGTCTTTCTTTTCAGATACAGTTCAGCGCTGTTGCAATCAAGCAGTTTCATTTTCTGCTATGGTAAAATCCATGCTTGCTACCGGAAACATCCCTGCAAAAGCCCATGGCTTTTATTCTGATACTGGCTATACTGTGCCTTTAAAAAGGAGAAATGTTCTTTCAATGATGTCACAGTTTACTCGAGTATCAAAATTTTCTATGGAATTTTGCTCAAAAAATGCAAGAAAGTTTCATGCAGAGTCCTGGGGTAGGTCTTAATTGTTACTCTTCAGGTAATGGTAGCTATAGAAATTTTATTCTAAAGATTACACAAATATATATTTATGTATTCTAACTATTTTGTATTAATTAGGAATGTTTTTTATTTTGATCTTTTAAGTTTTAATTTCTATACATTTGTTTTTGTCAGATTTGTGTTAGTGAACCATTTCTGGTTTTTAACATAAAGGTCTTGTGATGTTTTCTTGTGTCATAGCCTGATTACTGAACAGGACAAATATTCATTTCCTAGTGTGCCTGTTTTTTAGAAGCCCCCACATTGTTAAAATTGCTTTACCTAATCTCCAAATTGTAAGGTTTGACTACAGGGGCCTTTCAAAAAACTTTGACCTATTGCATCCCAATATTTTAATCAGTCCCTGTCTCTTGTTTGAGAAAATTAACTTGGTCACCACACTTCTCTTTGTTTGCTTATCAAATAATGTTTTTTTCAATAACTCAAAAGAATGATGTGTGTACTGATACTCAAGTATACACATCAGAAGTAATACTTCTAAAAAAAACATCGTTTTGAATACTTTTCTGCACATATAAAGGTGTGATAATTATAAAGGATGTCATATAAAACTTAAAGAAATTTAATCCTTTCGTCGGCATTTAAAATCTGAAATTGCAATAACAAAAACTAAATAGAATGTGTAAAATTGACAAAAGTTGAATTTAATACTGCCATAAAGTGAACAGAGAAACATTTAAAATACCTTCAGCTCTAGTTTGTTTTAATTCAATGTGAAAAATACTTTTAGGGCCTTGCTCCACATCAGCGTAAAACGCCACCGAAACTGAAGGCAGAAACTGAAAATCCGGGTACTTTCCATAGGAACGCTATGTAATCCATTTTACGCTTCTGCTTTATTTTTCTGCTTTACGTCAATGTGGAGCATGGCCCTTACAGATTTTTATGCTATAAATATTGGTAGTAAAAACCTCTTTCTGTTTCCTTTTTTACTTTTTTTGAATGTAGTTTTTGGCCTTTTTATAATGTGGCCATATGATTGTGTTTATTCAATCAATTATGTATTAACATGATAGAGCAGCATAAGTATTAAACTTTTTGTGTACCTAAAAAGGTGGAAATACGGATGTTCATTGTTATACACTCAGTTTTTATTCAGTCATTAGAAAACATATGTTGAGCACATGATCTCATTCATGAAGTAATATTGAATGAATTACTTTTGAAAAATTTAAGGGGTTGTGCAATGTTGCAGGGACAGGCAATGTTAATTTCCAGTTCTGTTTGTATATTACTACTTTCAGTCTTTGTAGTGTTAAGGCTTTATTTTTTTATGTGTTTTGTATTTTGATGCTTGAATTTATGTTTTTGTCCCCACAAAAAGTATTTCTCTTGCTTCTTTTTTCTTGCCTAGTCTTACTGCAGAAGATGACATAACTGCACTGTATTCAGAGGATTGAAGTACCTTTCCTGCTGTAATGCTTGTTCTGTTTTTCTGTCATTCAACTGCTTGCCATTCTGCTTTTTGCTATCTATCAAAACATGCCTTCATGTGATTATTAGTACTTATCACTTCAGAAAAAGGAAAGTGGTATAAATTGAATGTTTTAACTAGTTGTAGTATTTTGTTTAGAAGTTTAGATCATTATATACAACAATAAAAATTATAATGTAAAAAATTCTTTGAGAATCATCTCTTAAAATTACTTTTTCCCTTCCATTTGTGGAAGGGAGAAAGTAATTTTAAGAAATGACTATGAAATATTTTACATTATGATCTTTGTTATTGTATAAAATGAGCGAAACTATAACAATAATATATTAAAATTTCCAAATGTCTAACTTTCTACCTTTTTGATTCCGTTTAAGTGTGAGTGTGGTATTGTTGTACTTGTATTATAGGAATTGAATTGTTTTGAATGTCTGTGGAGCAGCACAGGAGGAGTCTTGGGGGTTCCCCCCACCCCAGAAAGTATTTCAGGTTTGATTAGTGTTAACTATAATTTAATGTACATCAAAAGTTATCCAGTCTTTAATGTAAGGTAATATGATGAATTTTCTTTTTCTAAAATTTCTTTGCTTTACACAATTCTGTACCTCAGAACCAGACTAACGTAAGTCCATTTTCGTCATTTTTCAGTAGAGGGGAAAAACGATGTATTCGACAATCGTTTTTCCCCTCTACCAAAAAATGACGAAAATAAACTTACGTTAGTCTGGTTCTGAGGTACAGAATTAACACAGGAATTTTTGATGAACATTAGGTTATGTGACAAAAATATTATTTTGAGTTACAAAACTGGTTACGAACATGGAAATAATCAATTTTGTTGTTTTGTAAATTTTTTATCAATGTCTATAATGATGTTATTTTATGATAATTAATTTTTCCAAATAGGTTTTTTATGTCCAGCACAAACACCAGAAGGACAAAAATGTGGACTTGTTAATCATTTAGCATCAGGATGTCAGGTAAACATCGTTTATGTTTCAATTTTATGGATTTCAGTTTTAATATATTTTTTTAACAAAAAGAGATAATTGGTTTAATCTGGCTTATCTTTATTTATAAATATATTTAAAATGTAAATATTATATCTTAAACAATTCTCAAAAATTGACTGTAAAAAAGAGGAAAAAAAAGCCCTTGAGTTTATGAGCAGGCCTGTCGTTTAGGTGTGTGTGTGGGGGGGGGGGGGGGGCTCCCAGCTTTGAAAAATTTATGTATTTACAAAGAAGTGAGCGTGGTTTTTGTTGTTTTCTCGTGAAACTGTATTGTGTTTTCACCCTTTGCCTCCCCCCCCCCTCCCTGGAAAAACTTAAACGGGTCTGTTTATGAGTCATTCCTTTTGTCTTTAAGTAACCCCTCCCCATCTTGTTTTTATACTTCTTTTACTGTTCTGTATGCTCCCCCCCCCCGGAATTTTAGTTGCTGTAAGTACTTGCTATAAATTTAGGCAGTGTCAAAGCTGTGGCGTGACTTTTTCTAATTCCAAGGTAAAAACTATCAAAATAATCTTCAGACATTGAATTTTTTTTTCTTGTTTTTTGTTTTTCTCTCTCTTCTCTATTTAAGCCTATGAAAATGCAATTTTTTGCATTAGGAATAGCAATTTGATTGAAAAAAGAAAAGATTAGTCGTGTAACTTTTTAAGAATAATTAAATTATGCTATTTTTAGATAAAAGGACAGATTTGATTTATCATTTATGAACCATTTTAATTTTTGTTTTATCTGTGTATATATAAGGAAAATTCAACAATAAATAAAAGTTTCTTTTAAAACTAAATTTTTGTACTTCATATTCTATTCATTTAAAAATAAAAAATATACAAATTTGGAGTGAGAAAAATAATTTTTCATTATTAAATAAAGTCATTTTGGAATTATAAACATGTCCTGCATAAAAAATTTGTAAAAAAAACTGAAAAAAGTTGAAGCAATAAATAATTTTTTCCATGAAAATTTGATTGTAAAATTTTAGTTTTCTTTAATTTTAATTGCTTTGCATTTGATTCTTTCATTGTGTATATTAAGACTAAGCATCTTTCAGATTGTGAGTATGAATGCCAAAAGTATTGAGTGGACATCATTTTACAAGATGGGGGTCTTGCCATTCAATGACCCAATGCTGCTTGGAAATGTTTCCAATATTCCAGTCATAGTGGATGGCACCCTCATAGGCTTTATAGATCATTCCATTGTCAGTAAATTCATCAATTACCTAAACTGCTCCAAAATTTTCTGTCTAGATGAAGTAAGCACATTTTTAACACTATGCTTTGGTTTATTTCAAGACTGAATCAACTGTATGATCTTTTTTTGTTTGTGTATAAATTTTTACTATTAACCCTCGTGGGTTCCTTGGGGTCATATGTGACCCCAATGCAATTTCTGTTTAATATATTTTGTTAATCAACCATTTGTTTTTAATGGCATTTTGTGACTTTTATTCTTCTAGTTTTCTATTCAAAATAATGCTATTATTGTGTTTTATTTTTCCCGAATTGCATTTTTTGCACACAAGACCCTTGGGGTCACTTCCCCAGAAGGCCAAAAAAAGAGGACGTTGCAACTTTTGTCCAAGAGAACTGGACAGAAAATGCATTGAAAAATGTCATAAGTGTTTGAAATTCACTTGCAAAAATCATGTTTTTTCAGGTCTGTAACAGATGTAAATAAATCTACAGTTATTGTAAGTTTTGCTCTAAAATTATAATTTTAATTCATAAACTAAATTTTACTTTAATTGTATCTTTTTATTTTTTGTTTTTTTAGCATTAAAAAGTGTGTGAACTTAAATAATGCATGTAACATTCAATAATTATAATGAATTAATTAAAGGAAGCATTGGGGTTGTTTATGACCCCAAGGGTCTTGAGTGTAACTGAAATGGGAGGGACCCACGAGGGTTAAAATCGATTTATTATTATACTTAGTAATGTAGTGTGATTTATAATATTAATTCAATATAAGTTATATTCAATACAATGAAATTGTTGCTTTAATGTCCCATAACATGAATGACAATTAAGTATGGTTTGGGAGAAGTGGGTCGAAATTGTGTGCTAAAAAGGAAAAAAACATTTGGTAAATAAGAGAATATTTATGGTTGATTGCACTAGTGCAACCAGAAATACCTTTTGGAGTTTTTTTTGGGGGGGGGGGCAAGTAGCCCTTTCATGGGTATAATCAATTACACTGTTCGACAAAAAAAACCCTTGAAAATGCTTCTGGTATTTTGAAGGCTGATTCTTATGTAAAATGACCCCCTGAATCCGAATATGACCCCCGTTTTCCCCCATCACGTCCCAATTTTTTTTAAACGCCCCCCTTTTTTTTTTTCATTTTTCCTTAGTTTCAGGGCTATTATTTTTTTTTGGAGGGGAAAGGAGCCTTATATTCACCAATAAATTTTTTTGGATGTCAAGAGAGACTCAAAGTTTAAAATCATGAGCACCGAGAAAAAATCGGGGAACTTGGGGGGGCGTGGCCCCCCAAAATATTTGAAAAATCACCAAAAACGATCTTTTTATTCTAGTTTCTTTAAAAAGACCTTTAAAACATTTTTTTCAGTGCAGAACCAGAGTATAGAATCCACTCCTATGGCTCCTGGGTCAGAAAAAATTTTCACGCTGTAAAATTTAAAAAAAAATAAAATAATGCTTTAAAAATCACACTTTGCACTCGAGTTTTAAAGCAGGTCTTCAGCCAAAAAAAAAAAAACAAAATTGTGGCTGATTCTTATGTCAAATGACCCCCTATTTCCAAATATGACCTCAGTTTCCCCCTCCACCCCCTCTTTCCAGAGAGTCCCCCCCCCCCCAATTCAGAGTCATTTTACTAATTCGGAGGGGAAAAGTACATTACGTAACCCGTTAACATAATTCTAAAAGGCAACAGAGGTTCAAAGTTCAAAATCATGTACATGTGTACCAAAAATATAAACTAGGGCGGTATACCTCCCCCCTCCCCCCCCCCAAAAAAAAGAAAGAAAATTCAATACTCTGATTTTTCACAAAAAAAAAAAGGTTTAAAACGTCTCTTAGAAAAACAAGAAAAGAAGATTTTTTTTTTTTGGGGGGGGGGGGGTACACCGCCATAGTTTATATTTTTGGTACACATGTACATGATTTTGAACTTTGAACCTCTGTTGCCTTTTAGAATTATGTTAACGGGTTACGTAATGTACTTTTCCCCTCCGAATTAGTAAAATGACTCTGAATTGGGGGGGGGGGACTCTCTGGAAAGAGGGGGTGGAGGGGGGAAACTGAGGTCATATTTGGAAATAGGGAGTCATTTGACATAAGAATCAGCCACAATTTTGTTTTTTTTTTTTTTTTTGGCTGAAGACCTGCTTTAAAACTCGAGTGCAAAGTGCGATTTTTAAAGCATTATTTTATTTTTTTTAAAAATTTTACAGCGTGAAAATTTTTTCTGACCCAGGAGCCATAGGAGCGGATCCTATACTCTGGTTCTGCACCGAAAAAAATGTTTTAAAGGTCTTTTTAAAGAAACTAGAATAAAAAGATCGTTTTTGGTGATTTTTCAAATATTTTGGGGGGCCACGCCCCCCCCAAGTTCCCCGATTTTTTCTCGGTGCTCATGATTTTAAACTTTGAGTCTCTCTTGACCTTCAAAAAAATTTATTGGTGAATATAAGGCTCCTTTCCCCTCCAAAAAAAATATTATAGCCCTGAAACTAAGGAAAAATGAAAAAAAAGGGGGGCGTTTTAAAAAAAATTGGGACGTGATGGGGGAAAACGGGGGTCATATTCGGATTCAGGGGGTCATTTTACATAAGAATCAGCCTTCAAAATACCAGAAGCATTTTCAAGGTTTTTTTTTGTCGAACAGTGTTATAATAGGATTTGCTATAGCGTTCAAACCATGACCTCTGATGGGTTTTTTTACCCCCCTCTCTCTCTCTGCGACACTGGCTGATTGAATATTGATCAGGGTAAAAAAGAAAGGAGAATTATGTGTGTGTGTGTGTTTGTATTCGTCTGGTAAAGGCTTGTGGATGATTTCAATTTCTTTGGGTGTAGTATTATATTTATGTAACAGGCGAGGAGTATAATTTTTGAAAGATTTTTTTTTTCAAATGCAGTTAAAATATACTTATTTTCAAGCTACTTAGGTAAAAAGCTTAGAACTAATGTGAGATTTTAGCAATTGATTTCTGTTATCAATTTCAAACAGATTAATTGCTTATTTTAGCCCTTTTGTACAGTAGTTTTTTGTGACTCAACTTGTTCTGATTTACAGAATTAAATTTTAACAATAAATGTGTTTGTTTGGATAATTAGCTCTGTAATGTTCAATAACTGAAAATTTTACTTGTTTCTGTAGGCATAATATGGAAACCTTTTGGGATTTTCATAAATCTTAATTTTTTAAATTCCTTTATATTTCTCTCATATCAAAATTAAAGTCACTTTTTAGATTTTTCACTAAATTAATTTGTTTTAGGAATATAAGTTAAAAAATCTGGTATGGACCCCACACAACTTTCTTTTACATGTAAATTTCTTAATAGATGCCGTAAGTGTTAAAATAGTGCTTGGAGTGAGCAAGACAACAATTTAAGCCAGCGGTGGCCAACCCACGGCATGCGTGCCACAATGTGGCACGGCAGAGCAGGAACAGTGACACGCGAAGACTTTTTGAAAAAATCCAAAATTGAGGAAAAAATGTCGATTTCAGAAACATTGCTAAAAATTGAAACACTTACACTGCTACATATAATAATATTATGACAAGTGTCAGGAGGCTGGCTTACAAATTGTCTGAACTGCAAAGTACTTAGCGTTAGCTTCGAACATCCAACGAAAGCTGTGACACAACAGACAATGCTTTGTAAAGCATATTTGTGCTTAACATGAATGAAACTTTCAATGCTTTCGAATAGATTCTTGATCTACAACAGTTTCAGCTACGGGTGATGAAATTTTCAAAAAAATTTAACTCTGCAACTAAAATTCAGAATCCAGAGTGGAGAAAATTCGGTATGGTTGCACAAATGAAGACCCTTAACTTGTTTTTGTTACATTACTTGAAAACTATTTGCGGAAAAACCTTCAAAAGTGTTATTGAATTATCTATTACAAGCTCCTTTTGCCAAAGAATGAGACATTTCCTCTGTAGAGTTAACTTTATTTACAAAATACAAATTAGAGCTCTGAATATTTTGTGAACTTTTAGTAAGAGTAAGAAAAGAGTATGGCAAGTTACTCCTTCAATGAAATGTGCGATAGTTATCCAAGTGAAAAATACTCATAAGCTTTTAGAATTTTAGTAAGTGTGGTTTCTTAAAATATTGGGAAGGCAAGCCATGTGGGCTTGCTATTTTGGAATGAAGATTTGCAATTGAATTTAGGTATTTCATCTCTTACTATCTGGCGTTTTAGTAATTTAAACTTAAGTGTACAGAAAAAAATTTTCCTAAACCAGTATAAACCATTTATGTTTTTTTTATAATGAAACTTCAGTTTCTTTCTCTCTATTTTGGAAAAAAAAGAATAAAAGAATTAAAATTAATACTGAAAGTAGCAATCCAAATTTAACAATCTTCCAATGAAAAATGGAGAAAATTTTACACCTATTTTAAGCATTCATTCAGTGTTAGGCTTCATGACTTTTAAGATGATAATAAAATATTTTTGGAAAAAAAAAAATAGGACCGACTTCAGTTGAAATTGCTCTAAAAAGTAAAAAATAATTTTTTTCTTTGAACACCACCGAAACTACTTTTAAACATAAGTTTTGAAGTCGGCGCAAAAACAATAGGTAAAATGATATTTAACCATATTTTGCCAACATTTTTTCAAAGAAACCATTGAAAATTAAAAGTAGAATATTTGTACCATTACACGAATGTGTGGTAATCAATGAAATGAATCCATTAAAATTTATATTTATAGTTGAATTGTAGTTGCGTATGATTCTATACATTGTTTTTGCGCCGACTTCAAAACTTATGTTTAAAAGTAGTTTCGATGGTTGTCAAAGAAAAAAATTATTTTTTACTTTTTAGAGCAATTTCAACTGAAGTCGGTTCTATTTTTTTTTCCAAAAATATTTTATTTCATTCTTTTTAGTGTAAATGCACTTAAAATAATCAAAATATAGTTAAAAAACCATGCAGCTGTTCAAAAAACTTGCAGACCTGGACTCGATCTCATTCCATCAGGAACTTCAACCCGACGCTTTTAACCACTTGACCATCGGGTCTCTCATTGAAGTAAGGATTTACGATAGCACATATTGTTTTTAAATAACATGAAATTTTAGTTTTTTGATCATAACTTTTTTTCTAGTGAACAAATATCGCCATATGATTCCATGGTACCTAAGTTAACAATCTCCTATTGATTTTAAAAAAATCGTCCAAATCGGTTCAGTAGATCAGATGTTATGTGCGAACAAACAGACAAAAAAACATACACTTTGAATTGAGAACTTCCTCCTTTTTTGAAGTCGGTTAAAAATTGAAAGTAAAAGTAAGTAATTTGAATTGTGGGAGAAGGAGTTAGAGTAACACTTGGAAAATTGGTGCAAGTTTTTGCTTTTCATGGAAAATAATTTTCAACTAAAGTGGACTCTTTAGCTTTTTTCAAATACCACAAATCAAAATCTTCTTTTTTAAAAATGTGTGTCACTTTAATGATCGTTCATACCCCCTCCCCCCTCGCAGTGCAAAAAAACATTACACAGCAGATTTTTCCCAATAACTCAACACTCATGGTGTTTGATACATTTTATTTGTTTGTAATGATGTTTTTTAGTCACAACCAATATGAAAATCACAAAAAATAGTTGCTTTAATTTTTAACATATATTTATCATCTTCAGAATTTTTGACTTTTAATTTTACCTTGAATTTGACGTAAATGCAAGGTATAAAATACAGAATTTTATAAAGGTACAAAAATTAACATAATATAATTGATTGTGTATATAATTTTTGAAAAAATAATATAGGTGCCGCAAATCAAAAACCATTTATTGCCACAATCGATTCAAAGCCCCCAAAAATGGCGCAAACGTCCATAAGAAAATTCTACAGCATCGAAGGACCCCATTGCCAATTTTAACAAAGATCTGACCAAAACTGTCATTTTGTACCATAAAAAAATATGGGGCACATTCCCATGGGAGGATGTACCTGCATAAGGACATTACGATCATTAACCTTTTGGATACGGACTGTTCATATAGAAATTTTGCTTTCGACCCAAGTAGTACGACAGTTTAACCACAGATTTATTTTCCATTGAAAAGAGAAGGTATAAACTGTCGTACCAGACGTATGAAACCTTGAAATAATCCCCGATTCCAAAGGGTTCGAGTGAAAATTTCAACCCTGTCCTCTAAACTAGACGAGACTTATGGTACAACATATGTACCGCCTGGTTCCTAAAGGTTAAAATCATTTAAAAAAAAAACATGCAGCTATTCGAAAAATCCTTTCAGACCTGGACTCAATCTCATTTCATCAGGAACTTCAACCTGACGCACATAACCACTTGACCATCGGGTCGCTCATTGAAGTAAGGATTTACGATAGCAGATATTGTTTTAAATGACATAAAATGTTAGTTTTTTGATCATAACTTTTTTTCTAGTGAACAAATATCGTCATATGAGTACATGGTACCTAAGTTACACCATCTCCTATCGATTAAAAAAAATTGTCCAAATCGGTTCAGTAGATCAGATGTTATGTGCGAACAAACAAAAAAAAAAGTATACGCTTTGAATTGAGAACCTCCTCCTTTTTCGAAGTCGGTTAAAAAAAATGCTGAACCTTTCAAATTCTTTGTCTATTTCTCTGCAAGACACTGTGCACCTTTTGGTTTTGGACCTTCCACCCAACATTCCTACTTGTTATTTACAAATTTTAGCCGCCTGCGCTGTCATAGATTTGGTTCAAAATAGGTTGCTAAACAAATATTTTTGGCGATGAATGCATAAAAATCTAAATACCTGTGAACATTAATTGATATAGCACTTAAAATATTTCAACTTCTTAGGATTCTCAAGAACTAATCCTGAAATTAAGGACTTAGTAAAAAAGATACAGACTCATAAACCACATTGAGTACAGACTGCTTAATTTTTAGAATAGAATGTTTCATGTTATTTGTTTCTATTTTAAGCATAACCCAACTGACAGAACATATAAAAGTGTTTAACGATAACTCTTAATTTCGGACTTCTTTTATCTTTACTATCATTTTAATTTCAATTACTCAGATTTACAAGAAAAAAAATATTTGAAGAAGAATTATATAGTCAACAAAACCTTTTTTTAACTTTTTAAAAATGTTCAGTTTGTTGGAAAATACAATGTGGCATGCTTAGCTTTTTCTCTCCAGATAGTGGCACTCACCCTAAAAAGGTTGGCCACCCCTGATTTAAGCATTTAAACCCCTAGTTTGCTGCGAAACAATGCAAAAAATGTTTTGCAATGATTAATTTTCTAAATATTGAGGATTTTAACATCATTCAGTGGATTTTTCCCAAAATATCGGCACTAGCGCCAAATTAAACCCAAATTCAAAGAATAATTTTTTTCGCCAAATTTTTCTTCTTGGCGACCCAAAGCTTGGCGATATATCGCCAAGTGGTCGCGCCAATTCATATGCATTGAAATTAACTCTGATTTACCCCAAAAAAGGGGTAAAAGACACTCTTGGGAACATTCGAATGCAACCATAAGGGGAGGTGCACAACTAGACCCTCCTCAGAATCTACATACCAAGCTAGAAGCTTCTACGACATATAGTTTTTGAGTTATGCGACATACATACATACATACGCACATACATACATACATACATACAGACGTCACAAGAAAACTCGTCGTAATTAACTCGGGGGTGGTTGAAAATAATTTTTCGGCTGGTTATATGTTGGTAGGTACATATGCACATGCTGACAGGTCGAAAAAACTACTGAACATTCATTCGGGGGTGAGCAAAATCAAAATTTAAACCCAAATTTGAGTGATTTTTTTTTTTTTAATTTGCGATCATAATACTTCCTTTACTACATAAAAGGAAGTAAAAATGAATTAAAAAAATTTAGTTGAATGAGTGATATATATTGTGCGTCATGTCAGTACTCAATAATAGGGGCTATTTTTAGTTTTGTATTTTTTGGTTGGGGAGTCATGTTTATAAAATTGTTGGCTTCCAGGTGTTTAATTTAGTAAATTTTATTTGAAATGCGTCTTCAAGTTTGTGGTTTAAAATATAATGGAGAAAAAATAGGGTAACTCTGCATACTTTGTACTGTTTAGCAAGTTGTATGAAAAACCAAGCTAGTAGATTGCTACTGTGTTACCGTAATGCTTTGAGATGTAAGTCATTTTTCCATGTTTAAGTGAAGGAATGCTTACGTTCTACACTTTTTCTGCATCTCTATTGCAGTACTGATTTTTCATCTCATTTATCTGTCATGCCTCTTTAATAAGTAAATAATCAATAAGTTGTTTTTTTTAATTTTATTTTCATCAAAAATTAGTTAAAAAATATAAATCATTTCTCAAAATTATTTGGAGGTGGACATATGCTGTACACTAAAACATTGACTCACAGGTTATTATCATTATTTTTTTTTGTATTTTACTAAGCATTATAATTCTTAGCATAATTATCACAATCAAATAAAAAAAAAGCATAAACATCATAGAAAAGAATAAAACTAGTAAAAATAAAGTTTTGAAAATCAAGAAATGAAGTTTGTAACCTCTCAGAGTAACATAAAATGTACTGCGATAAATTAGAGGATCTTCAGTTGAATAAGCATGTTCATTAACTCTGAATTATCTGAATTAGCTCATTTACACATACATATCTATATTTGTGTGTATATAAATATACACATGCTTGTCTGATTGTTAATTTTCACTTTATTTCTTCCAGATTCCAAGTTATACTGAAGTAATTTTTTTGTCGAAAGACAACTGTGGATCTGAATTTCCAGTGCTTTATGTGTTTTCATCTCCATGTAGAATGATGCGAATTGTAAAAAATCAAGAGCCTGAAAGAATATTTCTTTTGGGATGCTTTGAACAGCAATTCAATGAAGTATTTAACTTACTTGTTTGTATACACATGAAAATATCATTTGGTTTTCTTCTTGAAAAATATTGAGTCATAATGTTTGTTATTTTATATCAGTGGGTTTCAATATTTATCAGCTTATTGAACTTGAATAGTTTTTATGAGAAACTTGGTTGCTACTAGGGATGCTCAGATTAATCGGCAGTACCGATTAATCGGCCAGAATCGGCCACTTTGCCGATTAGCAATAATCGGCAAAATCGGGCCGATTAATCGGCTGAAAAATATTTTTCAGATATTATCCTTTAAAGTATACTTTCTCTAGGAAACTATGATGAATAATTTTATTAACAGTATTAATAATCCTCACAGTTGAGATAAAGTTTTTGTTAAATTAATAATCCTACTTTGAAAAAATATACATAGACAAAAACGCAACATTTTTCATGTGGCGATATTTTTCTCCTTAGTGCTTTCAGATAACTTCTAATTTTCAAAGAATAAAAGTATTGAATTAAATTGCTACTAATTACTAAAATATATGAATTATGATATTAAATGCATGCAAAGAAAGTTCAATAATTAAAGAATAATTAAAGGAAAGTTTCCTACAAAATTGTAAAAAAGTATCGACATGTGTTAAACTTTTCATCTACCCATGTTTTGTACTTAGTAGCTAGGGTGGGCTTGCATATTTTGCTCAAAATATTAGAGTCAAGTGTTATTGATGCTATTTGAAACCTCATTTTGTACCTACTTGAATCAACATTTTTGTAGCATTTTGATTAATAGCTTGTTAAATGTATAATTCTGCTTTTCTTTCTTTAAGTTACTTGCATATGACGAAGTGAATAGTCACAGCTTTCTTGGTCTATCTGCCTGTTTCATGCCCTTCTCAGAATATAATCCTGGAGTACGAAACATTTTTTCTTGTGTGGTAT
>JAXGGA010017108.1:0-25117 GCA_038373865.1 Uloborus plumipes | reverse complement strand
AAATCGAAAAATCAAATATGGGAATGAGCTGCACTCGCTGAGATCTTTCGAACAAAAAAAAATTTATTCCATTCGGACTGTTCACTCAAAAGTTATTAGGTGGGGAAAGGTTGCTT
Organism: Uloborus plumipes; assembly: GCA_038373865.1. Taxonomy (NCBI): domain Eukaryota; kingdom Metazoa; phylum Arthropoda; class Arachnida; order Araneae; family Uloboridae; genus Uloborus; species Uloborus plumipes. The sequence continues at coordinate 25,001 of JAXGGA010017108.1, read as the reverse complement.
GAACGGTTCAATGTTGAACGAAAAAGTGTTCAAATTGAAAATTTAAATGCGGTAATGCAAATTTCAATGCAAATGGTCAATGCAAATTTTCATGCTCTTTTAAAAGGACTGCTCTAAAGCTACGAAGAAATAAATTTGCCATGAGGTCTTAATTTAGCAATCTCTTTACGAGAAATGGTTCGTGGCTGCTTGGCAAAAACTCTAAAAGGGGAAGGAGAAACGGAACTATGTCTCCAATAAGACAAAGAAGTCTAAATGATCCAGAAAGCCAATTTAGCAGACAAACATGACAATGAAGATGAATATGAATACCAAAGGATAGATCGAATAAATCTATATACATAAATGGCTACTTTTGTATGTATGTCCGGGGTAATCTTCAAAACTACAGAACCGATTTTAACCATTTTTTCACCATAGATAGCTGAAGTAATAGGGAGCAAGATAGGCTATAATTTATATCTAAAAAACGTAGTTTAAAAAAGTTAATAAGGGAAAACTGTAAATTCCATGTAATTTCCCTATTAAATGATTAAAATTTCAACTTATTGTTGCAGAAATTTGTTGCCTTGCAACAACAATATCACTAGTAATCATAATGAAAATTTTGAGCCAAGGCTTCTCTGGAGTGAGTATGATGAAATGTATTGCTTTCTTAGGATTTTTATACTCATCTATGCCAATAATCGATACCGGGTTAAATAAAAAGAGAATCGATTTTGGCAACAGTTAGAAAATAGAAAGTGATTTTTCGAAAAATCACACGGATAAAATAAATAACGCATTTAAGTTTGATTTCACGTTCACACCACCTGGTTACAAAAAATAGCTTTGAGAAATAATATGATTTCACTGGGCTTAGTTGAAAGTCATATATTTCTTTTCTTCGATTTGGCATGTTGCATTTAACGACGCCGGGCACAGCAACTAGTGTATATATATATTTTAAACACAAGACTTGTTGATGCACTACAACCAATTACAATAGAATGATCCGAAAACAGTGCATAAAAGAAAGCGTGGAGAATGTGCGACGACATTAAAAAACAATTCCTAAAATGGAAGGCAAATAATTCCATCTTGGGCGGTGTCCTCTAGCCATTATTTCAAAGCTGCATTCAGTCAAAAAGATGCAACAAAATTCTATTAAGAATGCAAATGCCAGGCGCGTGGGGAGGAATGGTGAATGATGTATTAGGAGTAACGGGAAATGAACAATGGGTTATTAATTTTATGATGCATTTCTGCAGGAATATTTTATTATTTTATCAATACATCAATGTCGAAGTTGACAATACTCAAATCCATAAAAACCTACTTGGTTGGACTATTAGCTGAAAAATTCGAATTTGATATGGAATGGAATGCTAATCTATTTTAATTTTAAAATAATGTGTAATAAGTTATGGAAGCGCAACTGTTTAAGGATATCATTCGTTTTTAAGCACAAGGGGATACGCCCTCAACGGTCAACAGCCCCAGAAGATTGCTTTCAGGTTCGCGAAGAGTTAAATCATTTGGTAGGAAGCTATATACGCTTTACGATTAGAACAAAATGAAAATCCTTCTCCTCTCGCGTAGAAAAAAGAATTTAATCAAAACTCTCATTTTTATTAAAACAATATAAAAATCACTTTCCCACTCGGAGAAAATGAATTTGATTGAAATACGCATTAAGAAATTAAAAATAATTATTTAAAATAAGACCGCTTCGAACTAAACACCATTTGGGCTCTAATAACTAGGTTTGTATTTGATTATTTTTAGGATATTTTTAAACAAGCAGTTTTTTTGGGAACTTTCCGGTGAAAATTCGGCATTTTTCTAAAATTGAAAAACGTACATTATTTTTTTTTCTGCTTCTGGGAATTTTAAATCTGATTTCCACAATTTAAAGTAAACATACAATAGGTGTTTTCCATAAATATAATGAATGATTTAGTTTTGAAAAATGTATGCAAAACGAGAAAAATTGAAAGAAAATAGCACAAATACAAAAAAAACCTTCTAATTAATTGAAAATATATCTTTAAAAAGCAATTTGTTTTTCTAGCTATTGACTGAAAAACGTTGTAAAGTTTATACAGGGTGTCCACTCCTATCGTGGACCAATAGCTAATTTCTAAACCGTTAGAGATACGCATATAGTTCATTTAGGAAAAAATCTCCAAATTACGAAAGGAATTTTGGGTCTATTCAATGTTTTTCAAAAAATCAAATTTTGAAAGAGTTACGAAATTTAAATTTTTATACAGCCCCCCAGTCCTATCAATCATATTTAGAAAAACATTCTTGACACTGTAACATTTAAAACTAAAAAAAAATCACTGTTCTACCATAAAAATTGACAGAGTTATGACGTTTTGAAAAATCAAGATTTTGAAGGATTTCGCATACGGTCCCTTAAGTGATCTCTCGATGACGTCATGAAATAATGCAAAATCTTGATTTTTCAAAACGTCATAACTCGGTCAATTTTGGTGGTAGAAGAGTGATTTTTTTTTAGTTTTAAACGTTACAGTGTCAAGAATGTTTTACTAAATATGATTGATAGGATTGGGAGGCTGTATAAAAATTTAAATTTCGTAACTCTTTCAAAATTTGATTTTTTGAAAAACATTGAATAGACCCAAAATTCCTTTCGTAATTTGGAGATTTTTTCCTAAATGAACTATATGCGTATCTCTAACGGTTTAGAAATTAGCTATTGGTCCACGATAGGAGTGGACACCCTGTATATACATGTAATTTAAGTATAAGTCTTTATAGATTGGTTTATTTAATTTACATTTTCATTATTCTATGTTTCGCAAAATGTTTAGTTTGAGGTAGCTTCTAAATATTTTTTTCTTTACTTTTTAGGTGCCCATGGCAAAACAAAGATTACTACGATTACGTATTTAGCTGTCCCGTCATGTTGGTGCTATTGGTAAGATTTTTCTCTTTTTTAAAAAACTACTGTAATTTTAAATCTATAAATCAATATTTTTCCTTTGAGCAGTTGGCATTGTCGTAGATAGTTTTTGTTACCAAACACACACAATATGCTCATTAAAATAATTTATCGGTTCGGTTTATCTTCTAGAATTGAAAAATTGTAATTAGAAGACATTGCCTCGGATATTTTAAAGTCGCTAGTGTTGCAGATTTAGCGAAACTCACTTAAAAAGTTGCAGTCGTATTTCCTCTTGGAAAAGTCTTCAACTCTAGATTCCATACACAAGACAAAATGGGGCCCTGGTCCTAATGAAATTCGGTGCCCCTCTCACAAGAAAATCTGCTCTTTTTTAGTCTAATAGTTTTCAAAAAAGGGAAGAAAGAAAGAAATTTACCCTATTTTGGTGGTCTGGTCCACGGACTTGTAGGACCGTGCGTTAACCCATTTATGCCCAAGTTTTTTTTAACAATTTTTTGCAATTTTTATCTGCTTAAAACTCTTACTTGGAATGGTTTACATACATTTTAGGCTTAAAATATTTCGCCGTTGCCATATTTATTAAGTTATTTAACGTCCTGTTTATGAGATATTTAGCAGATATGTGCGCAAAATACGACCTTACTAGACTTTATTTTTGCAAAGTAACATTATAGAAGGCATCTGTGATCGATTTTAAGCAAATCATTTTAAAATAGTTTAATTTTATGAAAAATAGGTCGCAAAAAACACTTACTTTCTGTTGCTACCCATGCTGGATCGTTGCTTGACTGATTTGTCTGAAAATAGCTGTCAATAAATAAACTGTGATGTCCAAATAGTGGCTCTAACTGGCTTTCTTAAGAAGGACTATTTAACTTGTGAAAAAAGGATATACCCATTACAGGTTTTTGTATGCAGTAACTAACAAGCGTCCCATTTTTAGGTTACTGAGCATAAATGGGTTAATCAAGTCCTGATTCCATAGCTCTAATATCTGTACCTCAGAACCAGAACGACGTAAGTTCAAAAATGGCCATTTTCACTTTTTTGCTTCATTGTATGTAGAATCTTATTCCACATAGACCCATTAAAACATTATTCTATAAAACAAATTCCTTCACAACTATTTAGCAGCTTGAAAAGAGCGCGAGACCCATCCTTTGCATGTATCCGACAATCTTTTCCGCCCTCTACTGCAAAATGACGAAAATGGACATAGGTTAGTCTGGTTCTGAGGTACAGATATTTTGAACATCAGATTGGAGAAGAAATACTGATTTCAAACGCATACCTCACCAGTACCACGTTTAATTTTACAATAATTGTATGTCTTCATTTTATTGTTCTTTCTCCAAAAACTGGTTCTGCTGGTGTCTTGGAAAATTGATTAAGAATGATTTTTGACTGTCATCTTCTTTTCTCTCTAGACGAACATATTCTTCTTGGGAAGGATAATGTGGGTGCTAATTACGAAACTCCGTGCATCCAACTCCTTGGAGTCCAAGCAATACTGGTGAGTACGAACCGTAGAATAACTGCTTCGTGTTGCTATACCCCACGTAACGAGAGCTGGCGGCTCAAAGTAAAATTAATTTCCCACTCTCCGCACTTTTCCCCTGACGGTTGTCATAGTTACGGCATTATGGACGTTTCCCCCACTTAGCTTTTTCAGCAATGGTTAAACGCAAACGGTTAAGAGCAAGAATCTGAGAGAGTGTCACACCTGTGATTCATGACCTCTCAGATTTTTTCCAAAAAATTACCAAATGTTTATTATCTTATTGAAAGACCAAATCCAGAATGTTTTGCTCTATAGTTGAGTTGTTTAGTTTTTATGGACCCCTAAAGTTGAAGGTGCGGCATCAAAAACTAAGCGGATTTTCAAGACATGGAAGTTGCTGTGAGCCAAAACTCTTACCAGGAACTGTTTAACTTCAATTTTCTTTTTGTATATGGAATATACAGCGCGTCTCGAAATGATAGGTCCACCCTTATTTTTCAAAATTTCGACTCTTAATTGAGAATAAAAAACACTTTTTTTGACAGTGATTATATATCTGTAATTGTTAAAACTATGTTTGATGAAATTTCTCAAAAAATGAATCATTTCTTCTTATTTGATGCAAATTTTCATTTTCAGACCGTTTCAAAAAGATAGGTCCACCTTCAGAAATTTTGCCCCAACCACGTTTATTTCCAAAAATTTGCATAAGTATCGTTGCTTAGTCTTACTACGGGGTTATGCTTGCTGCTGTGGAGGTATTTAAGCAGATTTGAACAGCACTTTGTAGTCAAACAAAACGGATTGTCGTTGCAGTCTTTCGCTGGTCGAGCAGGGAAAAATTGATGCATTAAAACAGTCTGGAAAATCGAACAGAGAAATAGGTAAGCTTTTAAACAGATCACAAAGTGTTGCAAACATTTTTTTGCTATTTGGAAATGCTTATAGCAGTAAAAAATCATCTGGCCGCAAATCAAAAGTGACACCCCTACAACGAAGCACTATCGTAAGGGACCTAAAATCCAGAAATAATGAGCATATCCACTTTGGCCAAACAACTAAACCCTTCAATATCAAAATCTACAGTCCACAGAGCGGTAAAGAAGTTCGGCAATTTTCTTTACGGGAAAAGGAAAGCGGCTCCGAAATTGACTAAAAAGCACAAAGAAAAGAGATTGAAATTCGCACAGGAAGAGATGTCCTGGAAACAAAATAGGCATCGTGTGATATTCAGTGATAAAAAGGAATTCAACCTGGATAGTCAAGATGGTTGGCATTATTACTGGCACGATCTGCGCAACGATAGACAGATATTCTCGAAAAGGCAAGCTGATGGTGATTCCGTTATGGTGTGTGCCCGATTCAGAGGGACAGGAAAAACTGATATAGCATTTGTAAGCAATCGTTTGAATGCTGCTGACTATAACAAGCTGTTTGAACAATATTTTCTCTCACAATCAGAACCCATTGAGGGCTCATTCTTCATGTTCTAACCGGACAATGCTCCTCTGCACTCTGAAAAGTCCACTTTTGAATGGTTTCTGGATAATGTTGTACATATTATCGATTAGCCACCTTGCAGCCCCGACCTGAATCCAGTAGAAAACATGTGGGGTATGCTCGCAAGAGCAGTGTATGCAGGCAGAAGGCAGTACAACAGTACTTGCAGACTTAAAAAGGGTTATTTCCTCCGAATGGTCAAAAATCGGGACAAATTGTTTGCATAAACTTGTAGAAACCATCCCAAATAGGATTTATGAGCTTATTCAGAAAAAAAAACAGAAAAATTTCTTATTAATTCAACATTTATTTGATGCGTGGTTCAGTGGACCTATCTTTTTGAAACAGCTGTTTCATTTAATTTTAGTTTCCCTCATTATTCCTATTATTTGTAAATTATTTATGAGCTATTTTACATTGAATGAAGTAATGTAGTTTATAAAATAGTGCTTTGTACACAATACAACCTTTTTTTACCAGCATAACTTTCGTTTTTACTGGTGGACCTATCATTTCGAAACGCACTGTAGAAGGTTGAAACTTTACAAAATGAGTGTTAAGTTTGAGGTAAATTGTTGCCGTAAGGTCAGTGAAGGCCCTCAAAACAAGGCATTTTTGACGTTTTTTGGCGTTTTTGAGGTCCAAAAACAGCTTGTACATTTCAGTTGGCACAGCAAAAGTAGTTTCGTTTGAAAAACCAGTGTAAGCACTTTAAAATAATGTATAAATAACCGTGAAAAGTTCAACGTGCTTTTAGTTGTGCAAGGCCGAAACATGAAAAATGTCATATTTTAGCGATATTCAAGCGGTCATAACTTCCTCTGCGAACAACATATTGAAATATTTTTTTTGCCAATGTCATACTTTATTCTTTGTCTTAACAGAACAGTTGAGTCCTTTGAGGCGAAATGTAAAAATTTTTTTTACAAAAATTGTATTTTTTCCTGTGTATTTTTTGTAAAAAAAATTTCACATTTCGCCTCAAAGAACTCAACTGTTCTGTTAAGACAAAGAATAAAGTATGACATTGGCAAAAAAAATATTTCAATATGTTGTTCGCAGAGGAAGTTATGACCGCTTGAATATCGCTAAAATATGACATTTTTCATGTTTCGGCCTTACACAACTAAAAGCACGTTGAACTTTTCACGGTTATTTATACATTATTTTAAAGTGCTTACACTGGTTTTTCAAACGAAACTACTTTTGCTGTGCCAACTGAAATGTACAAGCTGTTTTTGGACCTCAAAAACGTCAAAAATGCCTTGTTTTGAGGGCCTTCACTGACCTTACGGCAACAATTTACCTCAAACTTAACACTCATTTTGTAAAGTTTCAACCTTCTATATTCCATATACAAAAAGAAAATTGAAGTTAAACAGTTCCTGGTAAGAGTTTTGGCTCACAGCAACTTCCATGTCTTGAAAATCCGCTTAGTTTTTGATGCCGCACCTTCAACTTTAGGGATCCATAAAAACTAAACAACTCAACTTTAGAGCAAAACATTCTGGATTTGGTCTTTTAATAAGATAATAAACGTTTGGTAATTTTTGGGAAAAAATCTGAGAGGTCATAAATCACCCCATAATGCTAGGCGTGACAGTGTCTCAGATTCTTGCTCTTAAAATTGCTTTGTGCGTAAACTAATATTCTATTGAAAAAGCAACGGTCATAAAGCACAACATTTTCTCAGAAATTTTGCTGCATTAATGTATGACTAGATTTGTTAGAAAACGTTGAGAAATAATTGAGACATGATGATATAAATAAAAGCGTAAGCCTAATTCGATAAACGTAAAATAAATGAAATGTCTCAACAGCAGTGCATAAAAAAAGAGTGGAGCTGTTTTCTTTCGTACGGTTTCCATCGCGACGAGGCAAAATTTCTAAACTTGATATGCCTATTTTAAAGTAACCAAGAATAGTATAGTCCGAAAGCATTTTTTATTTGTATATTTCTGCTATAAGGTGTGAACATAACCAACGGAAAATTACTTCACTTCTCTCAACGATTCGCTACAAAAACTAATCTGCACCCGCAAATTCTTTGACTGTTTTTTTTTTTTTGAACAAAGTAGCTTAAAATATGCGTATTTTTTATGAGTGAAAAACTAATACGAAATTTTTGTACTAAATTTATACTAATTACGTTATAAAATACCCTTAATATTATAAATCGCATAAAAAGGCTCAAGGAAAAGTTCTACTTCATGTTCTTTTTACCATTTTCAAGCAACATTACTATTTTTTCCAATTTTTCGAGCAACTTTCCCCTCTTTTTTTAAAAAATTCAATTGAGAGGTATCGGGTTTGAAAATGGCCGATTGTCAGTGCAAATACTTTATGAAACTTACATCTATATGTATATAATAATTAAATTATAGGGAAAAAAATCTAAAAAATACGGATTTAGAATTAATCGAACTAACATGCTGCGTTTTTTTACAATCCACATGATTTTTTTTTTAAATGTGCGATTCGAATGTGTGACGCGCTGCCGTCACGGCATTGAAGAAATAAAGAGTTCTACTCTCACGAATTAAAGCAAAATCTAAAAATTTTGCTATGGATTGTATGTGCGACGAAGTTTACAGAATGAAAATAGAAACATTTTTGGTTTTCATTTGGCAGTGCTTGGGAAATTCATTTGTGACTTAAATTAGCACTTTTCTTGATATTCACCAGTAAGCGAAAACCAGCCCAAATGATTTTCACAATTGAAGGGGCAAGTAGATTAAGGTGATACGTGACAATTTTAGAAAAACATACTTTTTACCATGGATGAAGGTGATAAGGTAATTTTTTTTTCTTGAAAGCTTTTTCCAGAAATTAACCCTTCACTGCACGGTGTGCCAGATCTGGCACAAACCAAATAAACCCCCATATATTCCTATGATTTTTGAATGCAGTTAAACTGAGCTTTGTGCCCCTTCTGGAACATTGCTATAACAGTTCAGTGTGATTTTTATGCACTAGTTAGTTGTACTAGTCTAGGTATTACAGTTCTTGCTTTTGAAAGAAAGAGGGTCTGCATTTCCGTTAGAAGTGTGATTAGTCATTATTTCCTTTGTTCTAAAAATGCTTAAATACACTTAGTGGAAAGTTTGTTTATACCACTTATGGCACAAAACACATTGTAGATTATTACACTTATCGGTATACAAAGCATATGCTATGTGCTTTGTGCCATATATAGAACAAACAATTAAAACATCATTTTTGGTGCATGTTTTTAAGATTAATTTTTTTCTTCATTTTTCCTGAACTCAGGGCTATTAAAAAGGTAACAAATGATTGTTTTCATGAAAATATAAAAAATCGTGCAGTGAAGGGTTAAAAAAATTGCCACATATCTCCTTTACTCACTTGCCCCTTCAATTGCGTTTATGAGTTAACACAATTGAACACATACTAATCTGAATGTGTAAATCGGCGAAATTCAACTGTCGCACATAACCTTTATCCATTTGCCCCTTTAATTTTTGCTTGACATTTCTTAAATTTTATTGTTTTATGCTACAACACTTTGTAATGGAATGTCCATTGAAATAACGTATTTAAAGCGAATAAATTTTCGGTAGGAGTACGTAGGGTAGAAACGGTCGGGAAACACTGTTATAAATTGTACTGAATAACTGTTAATGCTCCCATAACATTTCATTCCAGACAATATTTAGAAATCAATACCATACAATTCTTTACATACATAACGCCAAAATATAAATTCGAAACAAAATGAAGCGAGTGCCTGTTGAAAATCTCATTTGCAATAATCAACAGTAACAGCAAAATTTGTTTCAAAACTGATACATTTTTCATTCATCATTTCATCCCAGATTTTGTTTCCTCTACTTATTCGCGAAATAAACACAGAAATGTCGATTGCCGAACGCAATTCTAACTCATACTGTCTTCTAAACAAAAGAACCCTCATTTAATTATAAACTAATGAGTTTTGCTGGTTTGTTTTCCTGCTACGAAAAGATGTAGTTTTAATTAAATCCATTCTTCGTCGCTCAGTTTTCCGCACAAATAAACTTTTGGGCGTACGTTTTTAAATTCCGGAGCTATTGATTTAAGATTAATTAATTTTTAATCATACTTGTGCATATGATTAGCTAGGACCTAAGCCGTGTCTTCTTTGAAAGCGCGGCTGCTGTAAAGATGCCAGTTATTGCATAATTAACTTTTTTTTATGAATGAATAATGCTTAATTGTGTTGTTTTGTGGAATCAGATTAGATTGTAATTCTGAGCAAATAAGTGATTTTTATTAGATAATTACTAAATTGATTTAATCTTACCTTCGAAAAAATTTTCAAATAATATATTTTCTAAGAGCGTAGAATAGATGCGTATATTGGTAATTGGCGACTTGCTTACTTTCCATTTTGGCGAAAACAGAAAAACATGGTTTACGTCGTCGCCAAATTTTCTCTGTGTTTTCAATGAACACTTTGATGGAATGTTTACTGTTGCTTGATTACTTGATAGTAGTTTAGGGGAATATTTTTCATTTTAACGACACTTTTTATGGGTTAATATATTTATGGGTTGTTATACATTTTAATGAAGATAATTTGTTTAATCGCTTATTTTCTTTAGCTATAGTCTTTTTCTTTAAGATAGGCGAATCAAGGTCCCAAATTTTGCGTCGTCTCCATGGAACCTGCTGAGGCAATTCATTTATTTTAATTTTATCGTGTTAGATTTTCATGGAGATGACGCAAAATTTGTGACCTTGATACGCCTACTTTAAAATAACAAACTATAGTGGAGTGTTTTAAGTTTTGATGGAACTCTTAATCTTAATTTATTTACTTCAAATCCAAATCAGAATTTTCTTCGTGAAATCAATCCACGTAGTAAAAATTTTACAAACAGTCTTACAAGCACAAAAGTTTTACTCCAATATATATTCTGTATACAGGGTGTCCACTCCAATCGTGGACCAATAGCTAATTTCTAAACCGTTAGAGATAAGAATATAGTTTATTTAGGAAAAAATCTCCAAATTATGAAAGGAATTTTGGGTCTATTCATTGTTTTTCAAAAAATCAAATTTTGAAAGAGTTACGAAATTTAAATTTTTATACAGCCCCCGAGTCCTATCAATCATATTTAGTAAAATATTCTTGACACTGTAACGTTTAAAACTAAAAAAAAAAAACTCTTCTACCACAAAAATTGACCGAGTTATGACGTTTTGAAAAATCAAGATTTTGCATTGTTTTATAACGTCATCGAGAGATCGCTTAAAGGGACCATATGCGAAATCCTTCAAAATCTTGATTTTTCAAAACGTCATAACTCGGTCAATTTTTGTGGTAGAAGAGTGATTTTTTTTTTAGTTTTAAACGTTACAGTGTCAAGAATGTTTTACTAAATATGATTGATAGGACTGGGGGGCTGTATAAAAATTTAAATTTCGTAACTCTTTCAAAATTTGATTTTTTGAAAAACATTGAATAGACCCAAAATTCCTTTCATAATTTGGAGATTTTTTCCTAAATAAACTATATGCTTATCTCTAACGGTTTAGAAATTAGCTATTGGTCCACGATTGGAGGGGACACCCTGTATATTCTGTATATATACGTTACTAATTTTCCTTTTTTACAAAAGAGTTATCGTTTAAAAAAGTTCAACCTTATTTGATTTTTTTCAATAGGAAAGCTGCTAAAGCATTGCTGGTGCTAATTCCTCTCCTTGGAGTCACGTACATTATTGTTATAGCTACTCCCAGTGACCCGGCGGCAGAAGTGGTCTTTATATACATTCAAGCCACCCTTCTCTCCATACAGGTAACAAAGTGATGAAACTTTTTGTTTTATGGCAATTAGGTGACTCATTATCCCCATTAAAAAGTAATAATCAAAGTTCAGGCTCCGATCTCTAGCATTAGTTTGAGTTTTTATATGTCACAAATTCGTAGGTATCTTATTCTCATACCTACAAAAAACACAATTATAATGATCTTCAAATTAGTTTTAAAAAAACTAAAAAAATACGCTTTTAGATGCATGTATAATACAGTGTACTCTCACTTATACGCCGGCCTAAGAGACCAACAGAAAAAGGCGCATAAGTGAAAGAGACGTATAAGTAAACAAGCCTATTTAAAGGACTAAAACGCAACATAGTTTCAAATGAGAGAATGAATAAGAAAGTTTCTCTAAAAAAGGGACATATCACTACGGTTTGGCAATTACTGTAACGTAACTACAACGATAAAGATAAAACAAAAATTGTAGCATACCTAATTACAAACTGTTCCCTTTAAAACGATGCATAATAGATAATTGTCCCCTTCCAAACTCTAGTTCATGCAAAAAATGCCTTCCCTGAGCAGTAAAGGCGAAAGATTAAAGAGGAAAGTGAAGAAAAATGCTTATTTTTTAAAAAAATAAATTATTTTTTTACATTTTAATGAAAATTCGGCGCATAAGTAAAATATTTATCTTTCGAGCGACGCATAAACGAATGATACTATCATTATTATGACATAGAATGTGCTGGAACCATTCAAAATCGTCGTATAAGTGAAACAGGCGCATAAACGAGGCGGCGTATAAGTGAGAGTTCACTATATGTCAACATGTATTATACGAGGCGTATTTTTAAAGTAAGTACCGTTTTGGTACAGATAAAATACAGACAGAGTTATCTTTACAATTTTATTTTTACAAGAAAGCCCATACCTTAAATTACTTTTCTGCATAATTGACACCAATATTAAGGCACTTATTCTATCGTACAAAGTTCCGCCGACTGTGCAGTGATTCGTTTTTTTTTAAACTGCAAAAGTGTGTGTGTGTGTGTGTGTGTGTGTGTGAAACATTATGATCGATAGAATGGTTCGAAAGTGGGTCCGATCGATCAAAGATGTCCGTTCTAATGTGCACGACGAGGAACAGAGTGGGCGACAGATTTGGTGCAGAAGCAGTCCAGATCTAGCTTCCAGTGACTACCACCTGTTTTTGCAGCTGAAGCAGCTTTCCGGAGGCCAGCCCCACGACAATGAAGATGCTGTCAAAAGGACGGTGATGCAGTGGCTGACAAAGCAGACGGCAGATTTTTTTGAAGAGGGACTTCAAAAGCTGATTGTACTATATTATACGTGCTTTAATATTGGTGGCAATTATGTAGAAAACTGGTGTAAGGTGCGGGCTTTCGTGTAAAAATAAAATTTTGAAGATATCTTTGTCTGTTTCTTCGTTATACCAAAACGGTACTTACTTTAAAAATACGCCTCGTAGTTTAACCTTTAGTATTAATACTAGTATTAAATACACTGCTTTTATATTTGCAAAGAACGTGAGTTTTATCTTCTATTTAGAGTTACATACAAACAACTGAAATACTTATAATACATCAACATGTAATATAGTTTAGTCTTTTGTATTAGTAATAGTATTAAATATATTACTTTTATATTTGTAAAGAACGTGAATCTTATCTTTTATTCAGAGTTACATACATACATACAAACCCACATCTGAAACTAATAAAAGCGTATTAAAAATAAAATAAGACGCAAAAAATGTTGCTTTGCCGATGTCATAGTAGATTATAAAAATACAATAAGACGCAAAAAAGTGTTGCTTTGCTGATGCCACGCAAGACTAACTGTAATAGTTTATTTTGTGCAATCAGTTTTTATAATTTAATTCATATTCCTTGTGCCAGTGTTAGAACTATTAGAATAAAACTACCAAACTTGATTTTTTTTTTCTTTTCAAATATTTTGCTCAGTAAATCCACTACTCTATTTTGGCACGCTTAAAAGTTGTTAAAAACTATCGCACAAAACGTATACAAGTAGTACTGCGATCTACGTTGTCTGCTGCGTACTACCAAATAGGTGATTATATTAAAAGTGAATCTAAGTTCAAACGTTTAATAAACATTCAATTGTTTTAGTTCATATTTATGTGCTGAAAAATCAGAATAACTAAAAAGCCCTTTTGTAAAAAAAGTTCTTTTAGTCTAAAACCCTTATTAAATATAAAAAATTATGAAAAAGCGATCAAATCAAGGATATTTGAGCACCATCTTCCATTAATAGTAGAATGCTGAAATTTTATGCATAAATGTAAAAAAAATAGAGTGAGCCTTGGGCTGTAGGAGAGATTTTTTTTTTTTAACCACCCTAAAATATGCATGCTTAGGTCAGCCTTGAAATTATCTTACGAACATTGTTAACAACATTAACTTTACTATTACTGTTATTTCTCTTCGTTTTTGGCAAAAGTAGCAATTAGAATAGATAGGCATGACACAAAAAAAAAAAAAGAGAAACAGTTTTCAAAAAAATGTCAAATTAATAAATCGATGCATGTGACATTTTTCTTCTCATTTTTGCTGCTTTGAACTTTTTCTGAAGAATACTCAAATATTGTTATTTTTTTTCCACAGGGGTTCATTGTAGCTGTTTTATATTGCTTCCTGAATGGAGAAGTAAGCCTCTCTTTTGCATTCCTCTTTTTTTTCTGTACTAAACTGAAAATTATTGTTATTATTATTAATTTCTACAATATATAATGTTTTGCAATATAACCAAAATGTGGTTTTATAATTAAATACCATGTTTTTATTACCAATGTAGTAAGTAGTAAATCGTAAAACACCACTTGTTAGAAAAACATCCGACCTCATGTTTTTTCCAGTGGAAACCAAATTGATACGAATCTAGTGTGCTTGCATGAATTGACTTTAAATCTTGGTGCGCATGTGTAATTTTTCCTCATCTGTCGACAGCGTCAGTCACTGACAAACAGAGCTTGACTGACGTAGTGTGCAGGGTTCTCGTTGGATTTTTAAAAAGGGGAAAATAGCTAAACGATTAGACGAGCTACTACATCAAGTTTTGCGCGAAACTAAAGATGCCGAAGGCTTTTGGTGACGAGACTTCTCAGCACATTTCCCGCATAGACCGGGCGCTGGAGGGAGTTGAGTATGCAAAATATGGGAATCGTATTTTGACGATGAATTTTAGTTGAGGAAAGCTCATAGATTAACAATATGGATGTTGCCAAGCTGAATTTTGGTCCAGTTTTTTTCAATCCCCCTTCTAACGGTCATAAGGAAAATCGATGGAGTGCATACTAAAAAGTCAATTTATTGATGACTTTTGTCATAATTTTAGTTATTTCGAATAGTGGAAGTGATGGTGGCTTGTTTTGAAGAAAATAATAAAAATAATAATATGTATATTATAGCACATTTCCCGCAGCTGATTTTGATGTTTTTGCCACGCGGTCTCAGACCACGGGCTCAGGCTTGGCCGATCTGATACGAATGTATTATCCCTCGACAATGACCGAGGGATAATACATTCGTATCAGAGAAAGAACAAAGGACATTCATTTATGGAAACGAGTAAGTAACTTCAATGAAGCAAATGAAAATTCAGTAATTCGTGGCTCTAAATATGGCGGGCACGGGCTGGGTTATGGTTACGTGGTTGCTTGGAAAAGATTGTCTTTAATTATCGTAACTAAATTTTTTTGACGGAAAATTTTACACTTTAATAGTACTTTTAATGTTATTTTTGTTTATCTTATGTAAGTCAATTTTTTCGTTTTTATTGCAGAAACACCGATTAATACTTGTTCATTCATCTAACTCTTTTAATTATATTTAAACAAATGTGATTAAAACGCAGTATACAGTAGTAAAATCAATCACAAAATTAACGGTCCATACATTTTCCAAAATATTGCAAGCATATGATTCACGAACACCTCCAGCGGTGAAAAAAAAAAAAAAAACTTTAATTTTGTCATTTTCTGTTTTCATCAAAACGCTTTATTTATTTATTTATTTTTTTTTTGTCGTTCGTACTATTAGGGTTAAAAAAATAATGTTGTACTTTTATCACATTAAGTTAGCATTTATATCACTAATTCGAAATATTTACTTCATTAAGGTACATTTTATGAATTACACCCCCCCCCCCATCCAAAGAGTCTCGGCTCAGCCCCCCCCCCCCCCGAAACGATTTGTCTGCGTACCACCGCTGATTTCAAGGCATAGCCTTCATATGGCGCAATGCCACTGGTTTCGCCAAAATTAAAATCCCCCCTTCTGAATAATTTACAAATAAGTCCAAAGGTTTGGCATTTGGAAGAAGAGACTTGGGGGAAAAAGTGAATAAAACAGGGTGATGCTAATTGCCATTTAACATAAAAAGCTATTAGCTACAGTGGCTGGCCAAATTATTAGGGATACTACTCAAACTCTCGCATTTTCAAGTGTAGGCTTACTTTTTGAAGAAATGAACAAGGAACCACAAACGCTTTATATTCTGTGATGTCACTATTATTGCTTTTTCGAAGTGACAACGCTACCATTCCGCAGTAGCAGATTTACAGTTTCGTGGGTCCGTCTCAAAGCATTTTAGGGAACCTTTTGCGTATCATAGAATTGTTAAAAACATTCATCAAGTGCATTTTAGTTTCCCTTTCGGGGAACCTTGGATCGTTGGGGGACCCTCGCAACTGCGACAGTTGCGACACGGTAAATCCGTCACTGCCAGTCTGCGTTATTTTACAACAAAGTGAGATCATTCTTGTTTTACTCGCCATTGTGGTAACACTTGCTGTTCTGAGGTTATATTAATTTTTACAGAAATACTCCTCTAAGGGCCTTGCTCCACATCAGCGGAAAACGCGTCCGAAACCGAAAATCCGGGTTCTTTCCATAGGAACACTATGTAATCCATTTTACGTTTCTGCTTTACGTCAATGTGGAGTAGGGCCCTGAAAGTTTCGTTGCCTGATATAGTCAAAATGTAACAAACACTAATGAAGGTAATATAAGAAAAAGATACCACAGTGCAATAATTGCAGATTATAATTCCAACGTTCAAGAGGCACGAAAACGCAGGGATACTGCAGACACGTGTTTCGGCGTTACAAGGAACGCCTTTTTCAATGCGAAAAATTGGGAGCTTATGGATCGCATTGAAAAAGGCGTTCCTTGTAACGCCGAAACATGTGTTGGCAGTATCCTTGCGTATTAGTGAGTCTTTAACGTTGGAATTATAATCTGTTCGGTCATGTAATTTGCGATTGCATTTCAAATTAGATGCAGAATAAAATGTAAAATTTTCAAAACTACTTTTTTGAGACTTGATAAGGCTTTAGATACGTTACCTGGAAAATGTAGCGGAATAAAAGTAGTGCTACTCTCCCTTACGCATTCCCAGAAAGCAATTACAAATTTAATGGAAGTTTTTGAGTTAGTGATTGAGCGCATCAAAAATTTAAACTGGCCAAAATAAGACAGGAAGTTTATCTCGTAGGAAAATGTGACAGAAAACGCATCACTACTCTTCCTACTGGCCGCAGAACAAGGGATATGTGCCTCAAAAATCGCAAAAAGAGTGTAAGACGTCCTTAAAGCAGATATTAGTAAATGGAGGGAGCAAGTCCAATCATTGCCTTAGAAAAAGTTGAAACAGAGATCCCAAGTAACATGGTTCAACATCGGCGAATGAGAGACACGTTTTGCATAAACTATGTCACGTGCCTTGAGATCTGTGCTTCAAAAATTGAAGACTACACTCCCTCCATTTTTATTCCTTCTCAATGAGCCCGTCTCACTACGATGAGAAATGAAGAGAATGAGAGGAAGCATTGGTCGAAGAGAAACCTGGGAAGACGAGAGGCCATGTCAGGAAATTTGGAAATTAGGGACCCGGTTTAATTTTATAGTTATAAAGTTCTTAAGTTTTATGGGAGAAGGGGCCCGGTGACCCATTTGACAAGAGGCCCTCCTTGGATTTTGGCGACCCTGACAGAAACTCGTGGGTAGCTGCCCGCCAGAAAGAAAAAGTTCAAAATGCTCGTGGTCACCAAGTCTTCCAAGTGAATCAATTCCTCTGAGGCGGGACAGGTGTTTGCATGGCTTCTGGTCTCGGTCACGAAAAAAAAGCGCTCTTTAAGGCCCCAACACTGGTAATACCACGAGTTGGGGTAGGTACGGGAGACACTGGAGTGAAAAATGAAAAAGTGGCCATCAAAAATCTACAGATCGCCAAAACTATGAAGAAAAGTGGATGCATTGGGTTAAGCAACCTAAAATATGACCGTAGAGGACTGATTAGGATATTGAATATTTTTATTTGTTGCTGACATCCATGTCTTTCTTCACAGGTCCAAGCGTCGCTGCGAACTCACTTGCAAAGATGGCAAACACGGAAAACAGTCGGGACAAACTCGGCGCATTGGAGCAGTCGGTTCTCATCCACGTCTCAAAAAGAAAGCACCGTGCGCCGAAAGACGCTTCGGAACGCCCTCACCACCAACAACGCTTCGAACAAAGTTCCATCGAGCCAAGTTGTGCAGAGTAAAGACGCGATTCCGCAGAGTAACGCGCAAGTACAGGAGAATATGCTGTAAATGTCGTGTAGATTTTAAATGTACGTCGATTTCGTCAAAAATTAAAGATTTGTTTCTTAAATGAGAGTCGTTCCTTTGAAGTTCCTACAAATGAAACGAGCAAAATAATATGATATCGCATCTCGGTGAGGCTCCCCCCCCCCCTCGATAGACATTAACACTGCATATAAGTAACGGACATTGTAGCCAGATCGGTCAGGCGTTGGATGCGTAGCAGGGGGGGGGGGCGTTCAATCCAATGGATCGAAGATCCCCGTGTTTACTAATGGCGGCTGGGATGCGTTAAACATGTTCGTGGTGTCAAAAAAAAGGGGGAGGGACAAATTTTTTTACCATCCTTTAGCAGGCCCGTCATTTAGGGGGGCAGGGGGTCAATTGCCCCCCCCTGACTTTGAGAAATAAATGTATTTACATATAAGTGGGCGTGGTTTTTGATGTTTTCCGATGAAATTGCATTGCGTTTGGACCCTTTGCCCCCCCCCCCCCCGGAAAAACTTGAAATGACGTCCCTGCCCTTTAGGCTCGTTTCAGCTCCCTTTTCAGCTTTATGTTTCAGACAATTTGTTCTAAATTGAATACAGAAATTATTTCTTCCCTATAGTCACCTCTGTTTCTGGGTTTTAATTCTTCTTGCTTAGCTCTTATGCTAAATTCCAGCAGAACTCATGAAAAAAAAGGGGGGGGGGAGGAAACTGAAAAAAAAAATTTTTTTCGGTTGTTCATAAAATTGTCTAGTTTTCTTTGATTTATTGTACGAATTCTCTTTTTTCTTATTTTACGGATGCTTAAATTATATTATTTTTCATAAACTTGTGACCTTTTATTGCAAGGGCGATTCTCTGTAAACTGGTAATTGGCTGTCCGGACTGAGTATTTTAAAAATAATAAAGTGTAATAAAGTAATTATCGCTCTGAAAACAAGCAAAGCATTAATACTTTGTGGCCCAATTGTATTTGGAGTGATAACAATTTAATTTTTTTTTCTAGAAATTATCTAAACGCCAAAAACACAGTCCCCTGGCTGTCCCAATCCCATAGTCTAACTGTTAAAAATGGTATTTCAAAAAACCTATTAACACTACATAAATTTGGCAATTAATATCTAAAAATAGAATAATGAAGCTGTATTTTTCTTATGAAATTACGTATAATTACGTATTTCTAAAACTTAAAATTGTCATGTAGATTCTGTCCGGAGTTTTCTTAAACAGTCCCCTGCAACAAATTCAAAGTTGTAATACGAAAAATCTATAACTTTTGCAAATTTTTTTTGGCATGAAGTTTAAAGTAAACAGTGTGAATTTGCCGAAATCGCCGAGAACGGTGTTGAAACGCTACTTTGCTTAGTTTGAGAGCCACATTTGTGACGAAAGTATGCATCAGGGTCGTTGCGAAAACAGTCCTCTGGGACGTGATTTTATTAATGTCAATTAATTTGATTATAAAAAATATTAGTTATGATGTCCTCGATTTGTGCCTAAATTTATAGGTAGTCTCGTAACTAATTATGTTTCAATAGTCTTGCAGATATTACGCAAAAAAGAGCAAAAATACAGTCACCTGGTACAGTCCCCTGCCTAGTCATACTAAGCGGGGGACTTACCACCTATCATGATTTATCAGAAATACACAAACTTCAATTGGCCCTCTTTCAAACCAAAGTAATAGATTCATTTTCTGAGCAATAGTGTTATAATTATACGAACATTTCAAAAAACCGTGCCCGGATAGATTTCGTGTGAAAAATGACGAGTTTACAGAGAATCGCCCGCAAATACCTGAAATCCATTACTCTGTCAGCATTTTGAACCGATCAACTTTGTAAAAATTTTGCTTATTACTTTTTATTTTTCTATAAATAAATTCCCCGCTACTCCAAATCCTTCTCAGGAGCTGGCTCGTTAGATAGAAAGGGTAACTTCAGCTCACCACCCAAACCGAGAAGGTCTAGTCACCATCCGGGGGGAGGCCACGAAGGAGTTTACTATTCCACCTTTTAGGCGACTTTTTAATGTTGGCGCCAAAAGAGCATCGCCAAGAATTCGATATACGAAAAGAAACATAGTACAACGTTCTTAACGATGCTCTTTTGACGCCAACAGGAAAATTCAGATTAACATACAAAATCAAAAGCTTTTAAAAAATACACCACACAAAACACTATCATAGTCAAAAAGAAAATATCATAGATCCTCAAATTTCAATAATCGAAGAATAAAAACGTTTTTGTGATAACAGTGATTCCTCACACGTATACTAAAATCAGCACACCAAAAATCATACACAGCAGTACACTGCAAAAGTTATTGCGAATATACGCTTCGAAAATGCCAAAAACAATTTTCACACTAGCAAATATTACTAAAACATCAACCATGATGTGCCTCATCTGACCTAAAATGACTATGGTATATAATAAAACAACGTACTACAACTGTAAGAAATATTGCGAATAAGCGCTGCAATAATACTACAGTATGAACACATTTCCAGCAAAATAGCACTATTTGTTTTTTAAAGTGGCAAAGATCCCTTATTTTTTATAGTAGCACAGTACGCACAAAATAACCAACAAGAAAATCAAAAACTTATCAAACATATACCACACTAAAAGATTTTGTCATAGTCAAAATAAATTAAAAAGTTCCTCCAATTTCGATGCACGAATAGTAAAAAAGTCTCTTAAGTACGTTGTAATTATGAACACAAAACTACCATACATTAAAGCAGTAAGTAACCGCCCCTAAGCAAGGGCTAAGGCAGAAACATGCAATACACCGCCAACTCGACCATTTTGATCCATGGACAGCTGTTTCGAGCTTAATCTGCTCTCATCAGCATGGAATACGAAAGTAGTCGAGTTGGAGGCAAAAATCCTCTTATATAGCAAAGAGAGCCAAAAAAACTGGTAGCTAATGTGAAATTAGAAATACCAGCGAGCGACCGCACTTAGTATGGTACAACTCGTGAATTTTTTAGGCAGAGCGCAAGGTATAAAGCATAATGCAGTAATACATTAATTACCAAATCAGAAATGCTTATAACATTTGACATAAAATGAAGCTTCATATTTTTCAAAAGTATCAGAGGGGACTTATTTTCAGTTTTTCAGTACATAAAATGAACGTTTATAAAAATAAAAATGCTACAAAAATATGCATTAAACAACATGAAAGTATTTTTTCACATTTTACTAGATAAATAAATAAGTAGCATTAAGTGCGGGGTTTCGTTTAATGTACAATATTGAAGTAAAAATGAACCTCAATACTGCCGTGCTAAGCGCAAAAGAGGTATCTGCGTTCGAGCTCAAACTGATATATAAATCTTCAAAGTTTTGTGCCACCATGTATTTGATTCAGATGAAACTTTTTCAGAATTGTTTTAAAAAAATTTCTCATTCTCAAATTACTATATCATTTTGTATTTAAGGTAAAATACATCACAAAGAGCCAAATGGCGGCGATAACTCAATTTTGTTAAAACGTGCAGATACCACTTTTGTGCTTAACACAGCAGAATATTTATCAATATTTGAACAAAATAACCAATATGAACTCACCTTCGTATTGTTTATAATCCGCCGATACACAGCCGACAACTGCTATTTAGGACTCATGCTGAACAAGCAGTGAACATCGGACTAGTTGTGCACACAAAACTAAACAGTTCATGTCACGTATTCCAAAGAACAAAGATTTCACCTCCAACAACACACAGCAGCGAAAGAACAGTTAATCTTGCACTCAAATAAAAAATGGTGTGCTTTCTAACAATTAACACCCCCCCCCCCCTTCACTCAAAACTCGTAAGCACCAATGTTTTACAACGCGAAAAAAATAAAAAGGAACACTCCGACCTTCGAACTTCTCATACAACTGAACGAAAAAGTTAAAATCACATTGATGCAGGGTTGCCAGTACCATAGCTAATCCTAATTTTTATACGACGTCGTCATTGTATCAGAATTACCGTACTAAGGCAGGAATTCAAGTGAAACAGGCGATCGCAAATTACAATCGCTACTGGAAATGAATTACATTAGAACGTTTCTTGATAAAAACATCGTGACGTCAGCGTGACATTTACGTGACGTTTGCCTATGAAAAACGAGCTAGATAAAACGTCACAGCCTACTTGGCGAATAAGAGGAGATCGCTGACTGCTTGTGAGCTCTTATTGGCTCCATCCGTAGTGACGTCAGTGCCAAGTTAAGTTGATGATAATGTAATTCACTTCCAGTAGCGATTGCAATTCGAAGCGATTGCAATGGTGTTTCACTTGAATTCCTGCCTAAATGCAGTAGTGAACATTTCGCACCATTAACTGACATTCCCCACTTGTCTGATACTTATTAGTAATATGATCCAAGTCCTCTTGTAGCATAAATTTTACTGTATTTAAATTTTTACTCTTAAAAATTCGTTTGTTTCAATTCGTTTGGGGCTATAGGCCCAGGTTTTTGATGAGGACTACAATCTATAGTGTCTTGCCTCCATTACATATGATTTTTATTACATGTATCTTGTACAGACAATGTATGAAAGAGTTATATCACAAAGGAAGGAAAGTACATCCGGCGCGAGGGTGGGAGTCGAACCCACCGTCTCAGAGTTATCGGCTACACGCCTTAGACTGCTCGGCCACTGAGACCCCCTCTTAAAAATTACTGCATGATACACTACTGAAGCAAACTTTAATCATTGCCAAAGAATAAGTAGTACGAATGCGATATGATCAATTAGGTGACTTCTGACAGATACACTCAGGCACATTGAAAATAGCGACCCAAGAAGAAATCGTCGGATTGATCAGCGACTGCGTCTACAGTGGTGCCAAGCCTGATCCATGTGGAATGTCACAGATTGGCAAAAAGTTGTGTTTAGTGATGGGTCTCGGTTTGTTTTAGGGACTGATGATAGCCGTGTACGGGTGTGGAGGCGCCCAGGTGAGCGGTACAATTCCTCCCACATTGTTCTATGTCACACTGCCCGCACAGCTGGTGTAATGGTCTGGGGGCCATATCCTATGATAGCCGGTACAATCTAATTGTGATGCGTGGAAACTTAACCGGTCAACGTTATGTTGATGATATTCTTCGACCCCATGAGGACCTTTCCTAAATGGTCTCCCAGGGGCAATTTTCCAGCAAAATAATGCTCGTCCGCATACAGCAAGAGTTGCTCAAGACTTCCTACGCCAATTTCAGACTCTTCCATGGCCGTCCCGCTCCCCCGCCTTATCCCCTATAGAACATGTGTGGGATCAGCTAAAACGTCAGATGCCATCGTGTCACTCTGTGCGTGATTTGGCTTTGGCTGTTGCAAATTTGTGGGCCCATCTGCCTCAGGACAACATCAGGCGTCTAATCAACTCAATGCCGGACCGTGTGGCGGCATGTATTGCAGCTAGAGGTGGTCCAACACGCTATTGAAGTGGCTCTGTATTTGTGTCCTTGCACACCCTGTATTCGTTCAATTGTCTCGATTTTGAGATCAAGTGAATCTCTCATCTGTATCATTATGTGTATTAAATTTCATTTCAATCCGATGCTTTCTTCTTGGGTCGCTATTTTCAATGTGCCTGAGTGTATAAGAAATCTCAGCTTGACACAGTTTTAGAAAAGGAAGTTTCTTCTATAGTTCTAGGTGTTTAGCGACGAAAGTAAATTTCTCGATTATCACAAGGTTAATTTTTTGGTTCTGATTTTTCTTTTTTTATTTTTAATTTCGAGAATTAGCAGCAGCTTTGGAGAAATCGGTCCTTTAAAATATATACTGGCTATTTTCTTCTTTGATTTATAGGTACCGCAATTAGAGAGCACTTCATTCCTTTTTGTGCTAAAATGGCTGCAAAAAGGTTATCTTGCACCATACTCTCGGTGGGATCCGAGCCAGCAATATCATGTTTACGAGATCAATGATTCAATAGCTAGGCCACGAGGGCTGCGCGGAGTTTTGGCTGGACTTGAAGGACAGTTATGATAAGATAAGAATTAAGAAGAAATAATGGCTTTTCAATTCAATATTCATCATTCTCGAAGCTATATTTTACCTTCTATTCATGTACTAGACTCGTAAAAGGTAATTATAAATTGTCGCAACTTTGTTAGCACTAATTGCTTCGAATAAGAACTGAGCGTCAATGTGTACCTCAAAAAGTAAAAAGGGTAAGCAAAACGTAGTTCACAACTCAAATAGCACAAACACAGTCTGCAGCTAAACTTTCAGATCAAAATCTACAAATTTCAGGTTTTTATTCGTGTAACTGTATTCGATCTTTCCATTTTATTCGCAAAAATGTTCAAATGCGTAGAAGGAATGTTTGACAAATAGTTTCGTGGAACTTTGCTTTAAAGATTATTTAAGCCCGTGAGAAGTTTGCCTAATATTTTTTCTAATATAATGCATAAAAAGGTAACCGCTTCACGTTACCCTCAGCGGGACTCGAACCCTCAATCCCCGGTTAAGGAGTCCGATGCCTTATCCATTAGGCCACGAGGGCTGTAGGAAGTAGAGAAATCCAAATAGGATTGGGATGAAAGTGTAATTTAAACGAAAAAGTTTGTTTCTAAATTCTTTCCAATAATATATTTCGCTCAAATTTTCATGCTCCTCGGAGATATTTCGTATCTGCTATTATACAAGAGCACCCCTGCCTAATCGATGTTTACGAAA
>JAXGGA010017107.1:0-25118 GCA_038373865.1 Uloborus plumipes | reverse complement strand
CTCAGAAAGTGGAAATGCCTCTTGGCAATTACAACTTTTACCATTATTTCCGCTGATGTAAAGTAAAATTATTCTTTTCTTTAATTAACTAGAAATATCTTTGAAACGTGACTCTCCGCGTAATAACCTTTTTTGCTGCCTTCTAATGGTACTTTATTCTCTTAAAATGGTTGAGAGAAAGGCGATAAGACACTTTTTTTCATAGGATTAATTTTCATCCGTTCGAAGTAATTTTCATAGAACATTTTGTGGAATTGTTAGATAATTAGACGTACTTATTCACTCCAGACTTTGAACTGTATTCCAATTAAAAGTTTTTGAAGTGAATTTCTTTTAAATGTGAAGGAAATCGTGTTACTCAATGAAGAACCTTTTTTCCGTTTCTGTTACTATTCGGCGGCAATCTTCGCTTTTTCTTTTTTTATTTATTTTCTTCAACTCTTTTCTTTGCTGCTCTGAAAAATATTTTGCGAATATGTTCTCGTACTTCTTGAATGCTATTTTTGCAGAATTAGAAAAAAAATCCTCAGAGGAAAAAACTGTTTTTTCCCTTAATATTTTAACAAACGCAAAATGTAAAATTAGAAATATCTATGAACTTATTTTAAATATATTTTGTGGAGGAGGAAAAATTTATGTTTCAGTTTCGAAGTTATTTGCCAAGGTATGGAATATAGTAAGGTACAGTAATATAATGAGGGCCATCTATGAGTTAGAAAATTTATTTTACAAGGGTTATCCAATAGGTTTTTAGCAATCAACAATTGTTTGTTTGCTGGCTTCAATTAATTCTGGTTGTGCTAAAATATAGAACCCTTTTGTTCCTTGATTACTTATTCATTCTTTGAAACGGGAGAAATTTTGTCTTCAGACAGTGCAGATAAGATTCAGTGAAAACAACAGGTATGGTATTTTGGAGCCTCAAAGTTTCAAAGAGTAGTTGCTTGGTGCTTTGGAACTCAAAAACCATTCTCTAAAACCTCAACTCTTCAGTGTAGCAAACTGTTATAATATGAGCGATTTAAACTTAGCATGAACCAATCGCATAACGTTAAATATTATGGTTTATGGACGCTGCCACAATTAAACCGTTTTTTTCGTATCAAAAACACGTTACGCGACTACTTACTAAAGACATTGTTTAAGTTTGCCCTCAAAATAATATCTACACGACTGAACCCACTCCGTTAAATTATACTACTTTTTTGCCATATCTCTTGGAACTTTTTTACAGTTATGAGGTATATCTACTACATTAGGAAACATTATTTATATTTATTTCAATCAAAAAGAATAGTGCCAAAAGTAGTGATGATTATGATAAATTTCGTTACAACGCTGCTACCTTTAGCATAGTAAAAAATAAATTTATTTCTCTAACAAAATTGATATCGTCTACTCAGTAATTATCTTAAAGCGTTTATCAAAACTCTTTAAACAGACCTAATATGTAAACATTGTCCCTCTAAATTGATTACTGCGTTAAAAGTGCTTGTATCGGAACATGTCAGAATGTATAAACTTATTCACGTTTAACCGAAATAACCTATTATTACCTTTTTATCCACCATCTAAAGTAAAAGATGTGATAAAAATTTTGATGAACCAGGAAACTCTTATACAAATTGCCTAAGATAATTAGTTTTTTTGCAAAAACATTGTTTTTTCAACTTACCTTATTTTCCAATTACGTCTAGATCATCTTAGCTAGGTTCTTGCTTACATCATGTTGGTGAATAAAAATGCATAAATGTATTCAAATTTGTTTGCACCTAATAACATATAATAGCATTAATGCTTATCTTTAGAGAAAGTGAATTGCTTAATTATGTTCCCTAATTTCAATCCTTAAAGTAAATTTTATTTTCTTTGCTGAAATTGTTTCTGGCCAAGTTCTTTGTAAGAGTAATCTTTGTTTTGAAGAAAAAATAAGAGAAAAAGCCTTTTCTTTTGCAATCTAATGAAATACAGCACTGATTTCTTGGAATATGAAAATAAATATACTTATTTTTTATAACAGCATTACAGGAACGAAACAATTATTTAGTGCAAGCTGTAATACATAACATAGCGTTATAGGTGCAGTAAAAAAGTGCTCTTTAAGTCATTTCTTTTAAAATTATTACATCACGATTTATTTTTTCCATAAAAATATCTATGCTTTGCGTGCAGTTTGAGGCTCAAATTTTAAAACAAGCAAGGGAAAACATCTACACACACTACATATTGTAAGTCTTTGTAAGTTGTAAATTTAATTTTGAGCTGTGAGTTAACTTTGAGTTACTCCATATTTTTTAGTATACTAGAAGCCAACAAAAACAACATGCGGAAGGCTCAGTGCTGCCATTTGCTGGTGATTTTATTCTATCAGTTTTCTTCTTTAATTTAACAAAACGGGCTCGAAACAGCTACTCTTAAAAGCTGATGTGAAAATGCTGAAATTTCTTGCACTATTTTGCAACATTCTTTTTAATGTAATAAATGACAAAAATATTTTGCTACTGTGAGCTAGGCTCCGTATAGCCCATAAAGCTCAGGGCCATTAAACCCAATTAAACCAAACCGGTTGCTCTACCAGCAAATTTTAGAGTTTCAAAATGGTTTTACCTTTATCAGATATTTTTAATCACATTTCTGACATAGTACAAATTACAAAAAATGTCTGGATAGCTTTGATCCAGGTTAAAAATTCTTTAAAAATATTTTTTTACAATTAATATTTCTTATTTGAGGATAACTATGACTATATGTACACTTCTATGTTCGCTTGAAGAGATGAGCCGAAAAAGTGCGTACATAGTCTTGATGGAGTAATGAATCATTTACCAGTGTTAAGGAAATTTTATGTTTAGTCTACTTCCTTCAGCCCCGCTATGTCTATTCCAGACTAATGATCGCTAATAAGATGAAACCTGTTTATCTTTATGACATAAGCAAGTTTTTTGGTACCTAGCAGTTCTGATGTTGATAACTAACTTACGGCTAATGTTTGCATGCTATACTCCTCCAGTGACTTTGAAAAATTTATTCGTGAATTAAGTGCAAAAGTTAGATTTTTTTAATTCTGCACTACATTTTTACAGGGGGGTCATTCCACGTCAGTTCACCCGGTCATGTAACCCATGTCCTCGGATTTTGATAAAATTTGGTGTATTTAATATTTTTATGGTGGTAAGTAACCATATGAATTCTTTTGCCCATATGTGATCTGGTTTTTGTTTTACAGGCCGTCAAACTTTTCAAAAAATTGCATTTTCTGTCAACCGCTAAGCCTAATCTGCATGTATACGTATCTCTTCAGTAAATTGTGACGGGTGCAGAAATCTTTCAATATTTTCAAAAATTCTCAGATATGTTGCTGAAAGTATGAGGATTTAATAAAAAAATACTTGAAATTTATATAATATAATTTTGTTTGAATAAAATTTGAAAAAACTACTACAAGCATTTTTTTTTTCTTGTGCAAAACATCAGTTTACTTAAGTGGTATTTCACGAAAAGGCGGAGGTCCTATTGAATAATGGAAGCATTCGAAATGAGCCTGAAGGTGTGTTCTATCATTGCAAAGAATAAAATTAGTGGGGTCTTTTTTTTTTTTTTTTCGTTTTCTCGTTGCTATTGCACAATATACACATTTCAGTATCAAAATTTAAAAAAAAAAGTTCTAGTCAATTTCCTAACCTAAATTTCACTGAAAAGCAAACATGCCTTTATTTTTAAGTGTATTTACAGCCCTATTATGCTACTTAAAAATCATCTTAATCCCTTATTAAGCAGAGAGAAAAGTGAGAAATAATTTATGACTCCCAAATTCAGTTGTTAAGTTCAGCAAAATATCAGTTGTAGAATAAAGATGTGCAAAACATGAATTTACTTTAGTATCTTTTAGGAAGAGGCGGAGGTCATATTCAATAATAGAAGCATTCGAAATAAACCTAAAGGTGTGTTCTACCATTGCAAAGAATAAAATTAGTGGCTTTTTTTTTCATTTTCTTGTTGCTATTGCACAATACACAGATTTTAGTACCAACATTTTTGAAAAAAGTTCTAGTCCTTTTCCTAACTTAATTTTCAATATTTTATGCGTAAAGTAAGCATTGTTCATGCTTTTGTAGCATAAAAACGTATTATATTTAGTTTTAATAAATTATAATTGTATTGAATGTGCGAAGAAGAGATAGGATAGCACAATCTTTGAAGTAAAAATAATAATTAAAAATGTGAGTTTCTGAATATTATCGGATTGTTTGTCTTTGAAGTGTTTGTGTGATCCTGTTTTCAGCAAATTTAAGGAATATACTGCTTGATATTTTAACGCTCAACCTTCCTTGCATTTGAGCATGTATCAAGTCTCTTATTATTTTATCAAAATATGGGTCAAAGTGATACGAGGGATAAAGAATGTGAGTGGGTTTTCTATTTTGGTTTGTTCGCTTTTCATTGGATTCGCTTATCAGGAAGGTTGGTTTGCGCTGATAAATAATAATAGGAGATAATTAAAAAGCAAGAGCCCCGGACAGACATAATTCAATAAAAATAAACTAGAAATTTCAGCTTACAGCTAAGAGCAAATACAGCTTTCGACACTATTGGAGTTTAAAAGAAAAAAATCTGGTATGGACCCCACACTACTTCCTTTTACGTATAAATTTCTTACTAGTTGCCTTAAGTGTAAAAAAAGTGCTTGGAGTGAGCAAGGTAACAGTTCAAATATTTACTCCCCTAATCTGCCACGAAACAATGCAAAAAATATTTTGCAATGGTTAATTTTCTAAATATTGCTGATTTTAATATCATTCAGTGAATTTTTCGCAAAATATCGCCAATAGCGCCAAGTTGAATCTAAATTCAAAAAAATTTTTTTTCGCCAAATTTGTCGCCAACTTGGCGATATGTCGCCAAGTTGGCGTCAAACACTTGGCGACCAAAAGCTTGGCGACATATCTCCAAGTGGTCGCGCCAATTCATATCACTTGAGTCTGCATTGAAATTAACACTGATTTACCCCAAAAAAGGGGTAAAACACCCCCTTGGGAACATTCAAAAGCAACCACAAGAGGAGGTGCACAACTAGACCATCCTCAGAGCCTACATACCAAGCTAGAAGCTTCTACGACATATAGATTTTGAGTTATGCGACCCACATACATACATACGCACACACGTACATACAGACGTCATGAGAAAACTCGTCGTAATTAACTCGGGGGTGGTTGAAAAAAAAATTTCGGCTGCTTATATGTTGGTAGGTACATATGCACGTGCTGACAGGTCAAAAAAACTAAGGAATTTTCATTCGGGGGTGAGCAAAATCAAAATTTAGACTCAAATTTGAGTGATTTTTTTTCGCGATCACAATACTTCCTTTACTACGTAAAAGGAAGTAAAAAATGAAAATTTTGAAGTAAGTGACTATGCTGGACTTGAAGCAAGACTATCTTTTACCTAAGAAAGGACTTATCTTTACTATAACCAAGAAATGGTAAAATGTTAGAGGAAATAACCACGTCAAACAGTCCGTAACATAAGATTCTGGAAGATTTTACTATTATCTTCAAAAGGAGAATGAATGTGTACAAAATAAGTATTCCGAATATTTTATGATAACATGACTTCAACAAGTGTTGTCCGACGTCGGAAATGCAAGGAAGGTCGAGCGTTAAATATCAAACAGTATATTCCTTAAATTTGCTGAAAACAGGATCACACACACACTTCAAAGACAAACAATCCGATAATATTCGGAAACTCATATTTTTCCTTATTATTTTTTCTTCAAAGATTGTGCTATCCTATCTCTTCTTCGCACATTCAATGCAATTATAAATCATTAAAAATAAATGTAATACGTTTTTATGCTACTAAATCATGAGCTATGCTTCTTTTACACAAAAAATATTGAAAATTAAGTTAGGAAAATGACTAGAACTTTTTTTCAAAAATGTTGGTACTGAAATGTTATTGTGCAATAGCAACAAAAAAAAAAAACGAAAAAATCCACTAATTTTATTCTTTGCAATGATAGAACACACCTTTAGGTTTATTTTGAATACTTCTATTATTGAATATGACCTCTGCATCTTCATAAAAAGCTACTAAAGTAAATTCATGTTTTGCACATCTTTTTTCTACATCTGATATTTTGCTGAACTTAACAACTGAATTCGGGAGTCATCAATTATTTTTCACTTTTCTTTCTGCTTAATAAGGGATTAAGATTATTTTTAAGTAGCGTAATAGGGCTGTAAATACACTTAAAAATAAAGGTATATTTGCTTTTCAGTGAAATTTAGGTTAGGAAAATGACTAGAACTTTTTTTCAAAAATGTTGATACTGAAATGTGTATATTGTGCAATAGCAACGAGAAAACGAAAAAAACCACTAATTTTTTTTCTTTGCAATGATAGAACACACCTTCAGGCTCATTTCGAATGCTTCCATTATTCAATAGGACCTCCGCCTTTTCGTGAAATGCCACTTAAGTAAACTGATGTTTTGCACAAGAAAAAAAATGCTTGTCGTAGTTTATTCAAATTTTATTCAAGCAAAATTATATTACATAAATTTCAAGTATTTTTTATTAAATTCTCATTTTTTCAGCAATATATCTGAGAATTTTGGAAATATTGAAAGATTTCTGCACCCGTCACAATTTACTGAAGAGATACGTATACATGCAGATTAGGCTTAGCGGTTGACAGAAAATGCTATTTTTTGAAAAGTTAGACGACCTGTAAAACAAAAACCAGATCACATATGGGCAAAAGAATTCATATGGTTACTTACCACCATAAAGATATTAAATACACCAATTTTTTTCAAAATCCGAGGACATGGGTTACAAAATCCCGTTTTCCTGGGTGATTTGACATGGATTGACCCAGGGTAAAAAATTACCTGTAATAGTAGGATAAATTAAAAGCAGGTTTATAATTAGTTTTAAACAATTTTTAAAATTTTCTTGCTTAAAAATACAGACATTTTTTTTTTACATTTGTTCGATGCCTAAAGCAACGATCCGTTAGCTGGTAAAATATATAGAAAGTGTATTGAGAACAAGATTCGTTAGCATTTTTAAGATTTTTAGGAATGCAGAGATTCCTTTACAACAGAGCCACCAATTGTCGCAAAAGATGATAGACTTATTTCAAAATTTTTGATCGTGCATCGCAAAAAAAATAACAATAATAATGATAATAATACCCACATAAAATAGGTCAGACAGTTTTGGAACATACCACTTGCTAAAATGAATCCCTCAAGCAATCATTAACACCCAGCATTAAAAATATCTTCAATACCCTAAAAGAAGGTAAAATTTTTTTCAGAAACGGAGACACTGCACAGTTGACTCGATAACGTGAATTTCGCTAATCGCTTAAAGAAATGCAATGAAGTGACCTATGCTAATCGCTTTAAGTTTTGCTACAGCAATTTAATAAAAGTTACTGAATGTTTTAGAAAGACAATTGAGTGCATTATAAAATTTAATACAAGGCGCTTCAAACTGTCTCCGTATTGGTATCCAAATATGTATGCTACCCTAAGCCAAAAAAAAAATCACCACTAGTGGTTTTTATACTTCCCTCTGCCTTGGAAAAAGTTTTGACTATTTCGAAATGGTAAAATAAGTTACTTAACTCTAAAAAATGAATGTTGTTTTTACAGTATAATACAGCTAACTTTATTCTAATCTAAGTAATAATTGTTCTAAAAAATTTTATTCTAACAAAATTTGCTAATTTTACAGTAATAAACTGTAAAATTGCTCATTTTACAGTTTATTACTGTGCATTTTAAAGTTTTAAGCTGGAAACTATGATGCCAGTATAAAACTGTTGTTTTTACAATGTAATTAAGCTAAATTTTACGGCAATAAACTGTAAAATTTCTAACTTTACAGTGTGAAACTGTAAAATTAGTAGTTTTATAGTTTATTACTGTGCATTTTACAATTTTAAATTGGAATCTCGGCTGCCATTATTATACTGTAAAAACAACAGTTCATTTTTCGCTGTGTACTAAAACACTTGTTTTTTTTTTAACTACCTAAAATATAATTGATGTGAATCGTCCGAAGAAAAGCTATCGTTTTGTGGATCACTTTATATAATTCTCTAAAGAACTTTAAAAGTTGAAAGTTCATTGTAACCTAAACTATTATACTCAGAGTTGAAAAATCAAATACAAAACTTTCTCTAAAATAGATAATCAACTTTATCTATTTTAGTTTAAGAAAAAAATCAGCATCCTCTAAATACAGCGATCGGCATGCGATGCGAACAAGCAACTTCCTACAAAATCAAATTACGTGTATTATACGTAGCTTTCTAAATCTTGAGATCATTAGTTATTCTATCTTCTTTTATAAATTAAACTCGCTGCCAAAGAAGATTTATCTTATTTAATTATTTTAAAAGAAAAGGGCGAACGATAAATAATGGAATTTAACATGAGTAAAACAGAAAACCTAGTTCTTATTCTGAATCACCGCAATTTACTTTCCTTTCATAATCATGAATATGTTTTATCACTTTTAGCTGTACAGTTCCATTACCAGTATTTTGAGATAAAATTCAAAATCGACATTTTGAAAATCAGCATATTCTTAAGAAGTTATTAATTTTAAAATTCATGATATATAATTGTAAATTGAATTATATCACTTTGGGAAGCAATATTTAATATTGCAACTGGC
The DNA here is from genome assembly GCA_038373865.1 of Uloborus plumipes. Classification (NCBI taxonomy): domain Eukaryota; kingdom Metazoa; phylum Arthropoda; class Arachnida; order Araneae; family Uloboridae; genus Uloborus; species Uloborus plumipes. The sequence goes on along the minus strand of JAXGGA010017107.1, from coordinate 16,419 downwards.
ATAGAATTATATTTTATCATATAAATGGGTAAATTTTATGTTTTACTTTTAAACATATTAATACATTAATGTGAAATGCAAGTTTCCAGCATTTTTAATTGGATGTTTTATTCATTTTAAATTCTTATTCAAAGTGCCGTTGATTTCATAATCAAAAACTCAAAAAAAAAAAAAAAAATCATGAAAAAAAATTACTAGGGAAAAAACAATTATCCTGTTTTTTTTTTTTAACTCCGGCTTGAATAAAAGGGTGAAATTAAGCAAATCAATTACTGTTCATGTATTTATGCATCCTCATATACCGGGGAATCACGTTTCTTCCCCCTTCCTTTCATTTCTCTCTACCTCATATTTGGATCTTTTTCTAACTTTCTTCATAAATTGTCTAATACTATTTTTTTTTCATTCAAAATTCTGAACACGATATTTAGCTTCATCCCTCTTTTTAATTTGAACAATTTTTCGACAATTTTAAGCAAAATAATAAGATTTTTTGCGGCGTGTATTGAATAATGCAGAACTATTACTGAAGAATCTGATAAATAATTCAAACAACCTTTACATAACTACATAGAAAAACATTTAAAACATAATTCAGCTTGAAAAAACAACTTTATTCTGGCTTTTTTTTTTTTTTTTTTTTAAATGTTTTTTAAGTTTTCCAGAAAACTAGCGTCGCATGTCTCAGAAAAACACAATTCATCAATCCAAAATCGAGAAAAATCTCTGATTACATGTATTAACAGCTTTCTCAAACCGGATGTTCCGCAAATTGCAGACTTGTGGCTACTAAGAACAGTCTTTATATTTTTCAAAGAAGCAAAAAAAAAGAGTTACGTGCCAAAACAAAATTTTACACGTAGCAAAATAATGTGAATAAAAAGACTTTTAAAAGCCATTCTGATAGTTTGAAATAGAATCATATGCGCTATTTGAATATGTTGAAATCATTTATTGAGAAGAAAAAACTTAAACTAAGTCGACATCCAGCTAATATTTGCAAACATTGAATGACTTCAAACGTGAAATCAGTTAGCTTTTAAAAAATATCATGAGTTAAGCCTTACTTTATATTAAGCCATTAGAACATTTCTAAACTTCGTCTTCCATATTCAACCATGTACCAATTCAAACAGCTAACGGATAAATATAATTCATTAACTTTACAAACACCAAAACAACGTCAAATTATAGTTTTATAGCTCAGGTCATGACATTTTCATGCTTTATCTATCTATGTATGTAAAATCAGTTACATTGTTCCGCAGATTTTAGCTGGACAATTTTACTAGCAAATGATTTAATGTAACCTTTTAAATTGCCAACTAATTAATTTCCATGATGATACTTGCTAAATTAATTTTAGTGGACTTAAAAATTCGACACTTATATTTTTACTTGTTAGAACCTCGTTAAAACGAACTCCAAGGGATCTTTAAAATCAATTCGTCTTAACCTTAGTTCGTCTAATCCGAACAACAATAAACAACAAACAATAAGACGGGATCCGGCCACCTAGTCCAGTGGTCAGAGAAGTCAGACAGCGGATAGGGAGGTTCCAGGTTCGAATCCCGACTCGGGCATGGATATACTTTCTCTCTCCTGTCCTTGTCCTTTCTTTGTGCATTGTGCTGTTGTGATGTAAATGGTTGCCCACCCTATAAACGGGTCCTTCTACCATGTGTATAGTGTGGAAGTCTCCCCCAAAATACCAGAGCAGTTAGCACAACACACTATAAAACATAGGACGGGAATCGGAAATGCAGTTCGTCTTAGCAATAATTCGTCTTAAAAGTGTTCGAATTAAAGAGGCTCTGTTGTCAATTCGTTTTCCTTCTCATAAATAAAAAATGAAATTTTGTATTCTTCTATTTCCAAAATATTGAACAAGTAATCCTTTAACTCATAAATAAATATCAAGTTAAAAGGATAAATCATGTTAAAACTATAATAGAGTTCAAAAACCAAGTATCCTAATGCATTTCAAAGACTTAATACTATCATTATAGCCAGCGGTATCACATTATTATTACTGAAAACACATTTCAAGTACCTTTTTATTGCAAAATATTTGACATTTTAAAAATTTAGAAGCGTTTCAGTACACATATAAAATATATCATCTCCCGCGGAACTTTTGAGGCGACGCCTTAAGAGGCTCTGAAGAGGCCATTTTCGGCAAAACATAATAGTTAGCTGTCAAAGTAATGTTCAATCAATTTATTTTACATTATACAAGACGCATTGAGAGTTTCGCTTCTACCTTTTTATGAATATTTTAGTTTTATCCAATCCTTGGATGCATAAAATAGAGTTAGTTGCCTTACGCTCATGTAACTCTTAAAGATATGTGCAACTGGTTTTTTGAATATGTTCCCAAACTTAAAATATTGTCTCTGAAATGAAATATAAAACATGCTTTTGATCTGTGTAACTGAAAAAGGTATAAAATTCTATAAAACCATAAAATGGTAATTTTGTGGTTTTTCATATAAGAATATGTGCAGGTTTGGATTTTCAAAGTAATGAAATAGATTTCATTTCTAAAAAGTAAGGTTCTGAACCTTTCGAGCACTACCCCCTCCCTCCCATTTTGAACACTGATAGGGGGTCCTCTCCTCCACACACACAAACACACACAATACGATATGTGGTAGTCCATGTGTTTTACAAGTAGCACAACTGGAAAGTTCCTAATTTGAAACTGGAAATGGCTAGGATAGCTGCAAATAGTAAAATATAGATACATTAAAATCCAAAATTTAATATTTCTTCATATTGCCTGAATTTGAGTATTTAATATTAGAACACATCAACTCAAGCAATCATAACACTTAATACAAATTAGTTAAGGTAATCCAGGACTTAACTATGGTTTGGCATGTAACACTAGTCCATTTCATAGCACGAATGAGCAGGCTGCTACTGCTTGTCCATACTAAGTTTATTTAATACCTCGTTACATATGTCAAGTTGATTTCGATACGTTGCTCTATTTTTTATGTTTTATATGCTGGTTAAAATTGAAAGTCAAGATCAAGAAATATCTCGATGCAATAACTGGCCCCACAGATTTGTTTCACTGGCCACATATAAGGCAGTAAACTAGGTAGACTTATCTACTTTATCTAAATTTGTATTCATGTTTAAAAACATCGTAAATGAAGGATTGCGTGCTTTAAAAAACTTTAAAATGTTTCTACATACTACTTACTTCGAAACATAGCAACTTGTTTTGAATGGTATAAAAACGCAGGAAACAGCTTATGCCAACTGCCAAATTTTAAATCATTTCCTTAGTACAGAGATGGAAAACTATTTTTCTCCCAAGAGCCGCACCTCATATTAAAATGATTCTCATTTGAAAAACATAAAAAATTTAAATTCTGTAAAATATTTTGCACATAACTTTGGAAAACTTGAAAAAGGAAAGAAAATTACTAATAAGGAATTGTTATGAAGTTATCATTACTACATATATTTAATTAATTCAGTTTCCATATGTTTTAGAAACTCAATTTTGACCATTTGGCTCAAAATTTGCTGCGATCATTTTTAATACCCAGTGAAGATGATTAGTTGTTTCGGAAAGTTAAGGAATATAGTTTTCGATTCGGGGTGAGCAAAACAACAGTTCACATGACTCAGCGTCTCGGGCCTGATATGACACGCTGCCTCTAGGTTGAGCACCTGTGGCCTAGTATATCAACAATAATACATTGCATGGTCTCCTTTGACTGATATTTGCATTCAAGAACTTTTATTTATTTATCTGTTTAGAGTGATTTTCATTATTATTAGTATTTCCTATTTTATTAATTTACTTATTTGCTTATTTATTTATTTACTTATGTTTTATTTATTTATTTAGCTATTTAATTACTTTTATTCTTATTTTTCCCTATTTTGTTTGTTTATTTGCTTATTTACTTACTTATTTTTTTTATTATTTATTTTGTTCATTTAATTATTATTTGAATTTTTATTATTTCAATCTTTTCTCTTAAACGACAGAATATATAATCTTAAAACATAAACATAAACTTTATTTCCTACTTTTATTTTTTAATTTTTAAAACACACATTTGAGCATTACCCGGTTTTCGAAATCGTACCTGACTTTAAACATTGAAATTCGCCAGTAAGTCATTTTTTACCTCAAGTGGAAAGCTTCGCCGAGCTTCTTAATTTTATTTATGCCTTAACTTAAAGTTCGATCACAAAAGATTTTTTCTTCTCCCCAAACGAAGAAAGCGTACTTATTCTCAGAAAGTCATTTTTCCGCTTCAGTATTTCGTAACAGCTCCTATAAAAGGCACTTCCATACCCAAGAAAGAGTTAATGATACAATTATCTCCGAGAGGCGTAAAAGTTCCTTTTCTCGTCCGCTAAACTTCATTGAGAAAACAATATGGCGCACTCTTCGAAGTTAAAAAATATTTCCTCTGTTTTGGATGATGAAAAGAGTTATCCTAACTACTTCAGTTTTGCAAAGCAGTTTTCTTTGGTAACGACGTATTTTCGAAAGCAAGATCGCAAATTGTCTAATTTAAATATTTAATAAATTTGGGAGAGTAGTTTGTGAAGTTATTCTTTTGAAACAACTAAGTTTTAAAATATATGTAAGCGTAATAAGCGACAATCATATATATTTTAGAAAGGAGTGGGAAAAGTATAATACAAGACAATATGTATTGTTACTGAGCAGAACCGAAATTAGAAAATGTCAACATTCACCAGCAGATCACAGCATTTACAAGGTTTTGGTCTTTCACAGAAGCAGAAATTCAGGCACACGCCTTTAAATCTCGCAGGGAGAAAAACATAAGTCTTTTCTGTTTGTTGCAGACACGCGATTGGGTAAAATATAGGGCTAATCTGCACAAGGACATAATAGATTTTAACTTTGTTGATGAAAAAAATGTAATCTTTATTAAGTAACTTAATTAAAGTATTATACGATTCATTCGATGTAAAATCAGCAAATATTGAAGAAATGTTTGCTACGTACCCTTTTTTATTTTCAAAACCGTTGTTTCTGAGATCAAGGGAGCGGAAAAAAATGTGACGAAATTTGCATCACAGAGTAAAAGTAATTTTTTCTCTTTTTAATAGGTGCGTAATATATTGTTTGTCAACCACTTTCTTCAGAAAATAATTTATAATGTGTTTTTCAGATTATGTATTATTTTTTTTGTTTTTTTTTTAATGATAAGCAAAATATCTGCTACGTTAAAGTAGCTTAAACAATGAGAACAATAGTTCGACTAATTAATGTACCAATAAGTACGGCAATAAGTATCTGATGCAATTTGCCGTTTCATGGAACTTGGAAATGATAGTCAACGTCCAGGATGTGCTCAAAAACTTGCAGTGAATACTTCCGTTAATCGTAAGACCATCAAAAAACGAGCTCAATTAAATAAGCATAAACACTCAACACCAAGTAGGAGTTTCTACCAGCAATTTGCGATATCTTGTTAAAAGCGATTTTGTCAAGATCTGCACCGTCTGAAAAGCTTGGCGCTGAACCATCAGAGAAAAAAAAATGACAAATGCGCTAAGATTGACTTCATCATTCAAAATTTTCGAAAGAAAGAAAATCGATTTAAGAAAGCGAGTGCGAATCTTACCAACAAGCATCATACGCTGCATAACATATTCGTATAAAAATCGGCAAAAAAATAACGACTGGGCATAAAGTTTGATAGTCAACTTGTTTTTGTTTTGTTTTTTAAGTTTAGAGTCAAAAATGATAACTGAATGTAAAATCATAGTCGCCAAACGAAATTTAGTTTTCAAATTAAAGTCACTAGTATCAGTAAAATCTTCAAAAAAACTGTAGACAATTACAAAACTCCAATAGTTGAGTGTGGCTCAAAAATATAAAAAACATTTTTTTCACAAGTCATGAAAGAGCCAAACTGCTGAAAACAAGGTATTAACTTGTAATTCCAGTGCCACAAGCAAGGACCTTACACAGGTTTATGCCTGTCAACCTCGGTGTTGTTAACGTCTAGTTAACATCTATTTTTGAGAACTTAATATTGTTAATGTCAAATAATAAAATCCAGTTACTTGAATTCCAGCAAGAAGTTTTTGAGTAACGCTTTCTACTTTTGTGAGAGCGAAAGTCGAAATATTTTTCAGATAAGAAAGTCAAATGTATTTTTAGTAATTTATTGAACTTAAAAGATTAAACGTTACTATATCCTTATCTACTTCTTCTCTTTTTTCACTTTTTAGTGAATTTGATTATCGTTATTCTAAAGTTCATACAACCAGCAGTGATGCATCATAAATAAACTTAAAATTAACTTTTGTGTGCCTCAGTAAAAAGACTCTAGCATCGAAAATAAAATTCAAAGATCAATTAAAAGTAGAAGATTCTAATGTGCAAAACTTATTATTTACCAAACTAGCCGTTCCACTCTGTACCATAATAGTTCTTACTCATCGTTTTTCTGTTCAAGAAAAAACATGGCGTTGTTTTTAGAGAAAATCTAAACATCTTAAAGAAAAGCAAAGGTACAAAATATATCTATTTAATAAGAAAATTTACTTGTTAATTTTAGGGAAGGAACTAAAATTGTATCTCCTGTATTAAACACTGTTTGTGGGTAAGTTTCTTCCACTAAGTGTTTCCACGTGGATTTTTTATTTATTCCCACTTCAATTACGGGCTAAATACACTATTTGTATCGGGGAAGATCATGTCAAAAACAGAGAAAATTTTACTTCTCAAAACGATAAGTTACTTCAGACCAGGCCTGTCATTTCAAGTTTTTCCGAGGGGGGGGGGGGCAAAGGGGAAAAATACAATCCAATTTCATCGGAAATTAATAAAAACCACGCCCACTTATGTGTAAATACATTGATTTCTCTAAGTCGCCCCCCCCCCTAAATGACGGGCCTGCTTCAGACATTCACTTAATGCAGAAAATTTGATTTTAATTGCGAGAAGCGTTCTTACTCATGCTAAAAAAATCAATAAAATTTGCAGCCGATTGCCAGTGATTTTCAACACAAACTGACGTACTAGTTTTTTTTCCAGAAGTGAGTTTGCCGCAACAAATGGAAGAAAATCCTACTTCGTAGAGAAAAAAGAAAATAAAAAAAAGACTTTCATGGGCTTCCAAACCCATCAGTGGAAGAATTAAATTACTTTTTCCATTCAATTATCATTTTATCTTTCCGAGATTTTTAAATATTTTTGCCAAATATCAGTTAGAGCATTAGGGGGAAAAGATAGAAAAAATATTTTCACGTGGGAGAAAAAAAACGTCATTTCATGGAAACAATTAAGTAACTGTGTGTAAAGTAAATGTTAACAAAATAAAAATCCGAATAGTTTATAAAAAGGATTTTAGTAACGACTTTCGACATTTAGAAATGCAACATTTTATTTTGTTGATAAAATGCTTGGTTTGAAGAAAAATCGAAATGGCATTGCGTCTTAATTCTGAAAAGTTTTTATATTTTTATAAATATTTCATCACTAAAACTTTGAAATTTAATTCTTCGTGCAATTATCAGATAAATTGCTGCTTTGTTCAATTTTCTCTGCCTTTTCAATATTGTCGTCAAATGCATTATGAAAGAAGAAAATAAACAATGAGTTTGTCGCATAGGTTGATTCTTTGTTTTCTTTCTTTTTGCTTGTTCTTTAAAACTGATAATTCTTACTGCTTATTGAACAAGAATGTAAACACTTGTTTCCTTTATTTTATTTGACAATTGAAAACGATAACTTAATTAAAGTAAATATTTCTAGATTTGCTTTGAAAAAAATAAAGAAATACAAATTAATATGCACAAACATTTTTTAATATGCTACTAATAAAAGTTTCAAAATAATAATCTGGAGATTCAGTGTTTCATTCAAATATTCGCAATGATCGTGAAGTTTTTACTTATAAATCTTTTGGCTTCCGTATAGCTGTTTATTTGGTATTATGTTTAATTATTTGACAAAGTACTTAGATTTTTACTGTGGAAGCAGGCATGAAATATTATTTAACGTTTAAAAAAAAGGCATTCAAAATATAAATTAAAACTATAATTTGGGTATTTATCTACATTTATGGATTAGTCAAAAATCTATGAAAATAGAAGAAAACGGAGAATTTTCAAAAAAAGATCTATGCTCAGATATTTAATTAGCCAACAAAAATAAGTAAAAAATAGGCATAATTTTCCAGTGAATTTACAAATTTGTGTATTCTTTAAATTTGAGTAAAAGTGTTAAGTTTAAAAGATGGAAGACGATACTGCGGATAATCGACTTCAAAAAGTGTTCTTTCCTAACTGCATAATTTTGTTAAAAGTAATTCAAGTGACAGATGCAAACTGATAGACATGAATTCTTATCTGAATGTTTTCCCTCCTTCAAATTTAAAGTGTTTAGCTGATGTTTGATGTCTTTATCGAATAAGGTTTGGGAAATTTTATTTTAAACTTTCCTTTACTTTAAAGTGGCTTTACTCTCTGTTGTTTTATCTGTCAGGAATTATGTTCTTAAACTAAAACTAATTACTGTAATTTTTAAACCAATCTTCACGTTTATGCAACGCTTTGACACACTTTGAATTTTAAACTTGGAAAACAACAGATTTGTCGTGCGATTTTAAATAAGTATTCTTCAGTGTCTTGTTTTAATGAAATGTTAAAGGGACATAGTAACACAACGGTTTTATATTCTTTAAAACACTTTAACAGTAACTGATTTTGAAATGTCTGCATTCTTTTCCCTTTTTTTTTGGGGGGGGGGGGGGGGAATTATGATAAGCTCCTTTGTTAGTCAGTGCGTTTCGACGACATTTCATTTGAAGAAAAACAAGAGCGAATGTATGTATATCACCTAAGGTGCTCATGCAAATGCTTAATATGAGACTGCGTTTCGTATCACATTCCCCACCCCTAGAACTCATTCAAAGCCTTGATTCTTCTCATAAATGTAATGGCAAAAGAAATTACAAAGCCTGAAATTTCAAGTGATGGAAATATTTAACTCCTTACCCCTGAAATCCCCGACTTTGGCCGTAATCATTTTCACTCCTGCTCCAAAAATACAAAAAAGAGCTCCAAATCCCCAAAGAATCAAGTACGAAAGAGTCAAAGTTAATGCACTCATTTCTATTCTGGGGCTAATGACGCCATTTACTCTAGACTTAACACAAAAATGCATTAAACGAAACAGTTTTACGAACTCACGCAGAAAGTTGATTCCGCAAAGGAAACGTGTTACCTTCTCTGCGAAAAAAGAGATTTTGCTCACGTTCTCTGTTATTGGTATTTAAACATGGTTTCTTTGTGGAAAGAAGAATCGCAGTTCCTTCTTCTAATAATACTCGAGATATTTATGGCACTGTAAGCACAATAAAAACGACTTCCGCGGAAGATTTTCTTTTTAAATGAGAGGTATTAGGTGTCAGAAACTATATTTTTGTGCTGCAGGAGGTAGAAATATGCTTTGTAATGTACAAGCTGTCAAATTACAAAACGACGTACACGTCGTGGAGAAGCTTTTTTTTTCTATTTTTTTATATTAAATTTTATGCAGTGCTTGAAAATATTGTGTTTAAAATATTTTAAAGCTGAAGTTGTGTTGCTATAAAAGCTGTTAAGAAATTTCAATGAAAAGTCTTACGTAACCATCTGCCAACTTTCTTTTACTTTCTTTACAGCGTGTAAAAAAATATCGTAAGAAATATTTGAGTTAAGAAACTAAAGATTGCGTTAAAATTTTGAAGCATTTTATCTGCCACTATCACATTGCTTTAGACTACGCATCATTCTTTAACATTAATATATTATTTTAAATTCGATAATCTCTTAATTTTCTCTTTTAGTATGAGAAGCATAGTAGTTTAGTCCAAACATTTGGAAAAGTTATTTACAACAAATCTAAACAAAATGATAAGGAAAAGCCTTTTCTGGATTAATCTTTCAAAATTAATATTTATAACTCGCATTGTTCCAAATCTGGGATAGTGCAAGCGAAGTCTCTACTACCTGGCTCAATAAAAGCAGAAACAAAAAAAAATGCTTTAGCATGAACCAAAAAAAAAAGAAAAAAAGAAATTAGACAAAAAACGTAAAACAAAGTCTTCGATTATAACTCATTAAAAAAGGAATCTGTATTATGCAATAAAAAATCTGAAACGTTGAAAGAGTGAGTTCCTCTTTTTCAGAGAGAAAATAAAAAGAAACCTTAGATTTCTTGTCACAAACCGGACATAAGAACATGGAAGATGATTTTTTTTTCTGAAAAGCTTTTTATGTGTAAACATTTGCTTTCCACCCTGAATTTATTAAGGTGGTCAAAATTTACACACGAAAGGGAGAGAGGTTTTTATGTGTTTGCTTCTTTTCTTTTTCGGTTGGAAACTTTTTTAATTTTAACTTTTTATTTTGATATTCACTTTAAAACGGATATTCTGCTTCGTGATCCGAATATTTTAAAGAATAAAAGATTCTGAGGTTAACGATTAAAAAATACAATTCTGTAGAGGAAAATAAATAAAACTGACATGCAACTTTTGAGGCGAAAATACTTTACTTAAATAAAATTAATTAACAAAACCAAAATAGTAAAACTTATTAACCAAATGATGCCAATTTGGCGATACCTCGTCGACTGCATTATATCTGTGGCAAAATTTGTTGACATAACAGCGTTAGAAATGCACTAATAGCATTAGAAATTACGTACACAAGTTTCGATATTACAAGGAACACCGTTTTTTAATCAAATAATGATCGTGTGTATAATAACATTTCCCTCAAAGGTCTCAAGCCGTATATATTTAAATCAATAAGTTTATTTTGTCTTTCTTTCCTTTTTTCACTGGAAAATTAGTTACTTGAAACACCGAAAAACGTATCTGCAGTCTTACTAGTGTTGGGATATTTTAACACCGTTGCTATGTTTTTAAACGTCACATTTGCATTGTGTTCACATTTCCCCGTAAATTGTTATACAAAATGAACGCAGTTGTATTTTCAAGCAATAAATGCACTTTAGGTAGGCTTGTTTTCTTTAAACAGACATATTTTACAGCGAAACATTACCTATACATGTCTGAAGAACAAAAATAAATTTTATTGTTATCCTTTTGAAATTATTCTTACTTAACATAAGGTAAATTGAGGGAAGATGAAGTATCATGTGTTTCACCTATAAACAGCAACAGAAACAGCAAGCCAGTCCGTTAGAATGAAAGAGCATTCACCTTGAGAGTGTACATGAATTGGTTTAGGTTTACCGCAGGTTTAAGAGATGTTTTTATAGTGTTTTGTCATTTTTACCACTGATGAGTAAGAGAAAATAGTGTTAACTGCCTTTGGCTAAGACGCCGTAGTTTCTTTTGGGGAAGATGCCGTAGGTTTTCGACATTTCCTAAAGAAAACAATGATCCTACTCGAGACATAGACCTAGGAAACGACACCGAGCCGTCGGAAAAAATGTGATTCGATGAAATGCATTGTATGCAGCAGTCGGTGCAAGAAAATTATGTAGGGTATCGTATAATTTTCCCTCTACGGCAATTTACCTTATGGCATCTTCCCTAACGGTATGGGAAAGATTCCGAAATGGAAGAGTTTTGTAATCATTAATTTTCGGTGGTAAAAAATAGTTATTCAAAGCGATACTTTTTTTACCAATCACAAATGTCCATATTTTGTTGATAAATTGGTTTCTTTAAACAAAACCTATACCCTATTTTATATAAAATGAAGTAAAGAATTACGGTACCTATCCCAATCTACCTTTTTAGTACTTCTTGTATAGTTTATTCAAAATGGATGTAGAATTACCCCCCAATACTTCCTCTATTTAAATTAGTAGGCATTCACGATACATGAAATTAAAATATCTCTGAGAAACAAGAAAGAATGTAAGCAACAGGATAGCATACACCAAGAAATCAGATCAATAAATTTAATTTCGCTATTTCATATGCTCAAAAAAAAGAAGAAATCCTACCTCCCCATAAACTTGTTTGATTTTTTCTCAATAATACCTGATTCTTTTAGAAATCAGATTCCTATTTGCATTTAAATTGAATCAACAAAAAGTGAGAATAAGTTTATGTTTTCCTCGGAGAAAATATTGAAGATTGATCTTGATTTTTGTAAAGAAAACGTTTTTTCCTTCCTTTTTTTCTGTAAGGAACTACACCGATTGATCAATGAAGTATTTTATCGATTTGCATAATTTATTAAAAAGATCGTGTTTTGTTTACTAATCAAATGTTTTGCTCTGAGTTGCAAAAAAATGTGAATTAGTATGAGATATTTGTTTAAGCGAAAGTAATATTTCTAAATCTTATTTTAACTTTTAAGACACGATTTCTTTTTAATGCCAGAAAATCTTTAAATATGCAAAGTTGCATTTGAAAAATGCAATATTGTTTTTACTTTTATGCACTGATTTTTAGCCTACTTTCCCGCTAAAAATAAAAGAAAGACGAAAAAAGTATTAAAAGCAGTGGCGTAGCTAGGGAGGGGCGTGGGGGGCGTCCGCACCGGGCGGCACTTTTGAGGGGGCGCCAAAATGAGACAAAATGAGAAGGTCGCAAGCAAACCACATGCACTACTAAAAAAATAAAAAATAAAAAAAGGGAACAACAAGAAGGAAAAAAAACGTATGAAAGTGTGAAATCTGGACGGCATCGGGACAGAGGCTTTATACGAGAGGAAAAAAAATAAAAACCAAAGAATTGCGAGGCAAATGCATAGGGCGCCATCGAGACACAGACGTCCTCAAGTATAGGGTTCGCAATAGGATACATTTTAATAACAACCAAGCAATATTGTGGCTGCAACAAGATACAGACGTTACGGAAAAAAATAACCAAGCAAAGTTATAGAGTTTCATTGAAAGTCCAGTCAATCTGCAAAAAAAGAGCTAAAATCACAAATCACGATGTAGTTTTGAATTTTTAATATGTTGTTTGGGTCTCTTAGGGTAGTGTAAATCTAAGTTTGCACCTTTCTAAAACCTGTGCTTGCTGCGAAACTCGGGAAAAACTGCGAAATTTTAGGACATTTTTCAGTTTTTCCTTTATAACTCCTAAACTATGCAACTTTTGAATAAAATGTGCTTTCATTCAAGCCCAAACAGTAGTCTGTAGGTTCAATATTTCCTTTAAAATCGCGAAAAATAAATATTTAAAATTTTGAGAAATGAGCAAAATCGTTTCCTAGTAAGAATAGGAGGGTAGTAGACAGTAAAAAAATGCGTAGAAGGGTATTAAAAGGGTAACGCTGTATTAAAAGGGTAGCACTGTATTAAAATGTTATTTTAAAAATTTGAAAAGAACTTTTCAGGTCATTTTCATTCATTTTTTTGCTATTTTTATAATGGTTCTTGTTGGCTGTGGTCTTATCCTGACATGAACATCTGGATCCAAAACAAAAACAACCTTCCTTTTCTGCAGCTTCGTTAATAAAGACCCACAAAAGAAAAAAAAGAAAAACATTGAGCTAAATTAACCTGTAAGATTTTTTTTTTTAATTTTGAAAATAATATTTTAATACAGTGTTACACTTTTTATACAACTCTGCATTTTTCTGGTGTCCAGTGCGCTCTTATTCTTATTAGAAAACAATATTTCTCATTTCTCAAAAACAATTTCAATTTTCGAGTATTTGTTTTTTCACAATTGTAAATGAAATATTGAACCTATACAGACTTCTTTTTAAGCTTAAATGAAAGCCGATTAGATATACTGTAATTAAATGTCTATATTTTGTCTTGTGGAATGAGAACTTCTGTCAATATTAGGTTCAAAATATGATCGAAGCATATTTATTTCATTTTTCGCAATAAATGACAAATTGTTGAAGTACGAACTATTTGCCTAAACGATTCGTCCTACAGAACTCCACTTGAGCTTAAATTGTTGCAAATTTAGTGTTCTTCAAAATGGGTATGCACACGTATCATCAAAAGTTGCATAGCTCAAGAGTGATAGGGGAAAATCTTAAAAAAGTTAGGATAAGACCACAGCCAACAAGAACCATCATAAAAATAGCAAAAAAATGAGTGAAAATGACCTGTAAAGTTTTTTTTTTTTTAATTTTTAAAATAATGTTTTAATATAGTGTTACCCTTTTAATACCATTCTATGCATTTTTTTATTGTCCTCTCCCCTCCTATTCTTATAAGGAAACGATTTTGCTCATTTCTTAAAATTTTAAATTTAGTTTTCGCGATTGTAAACGAAATATTGAGCCTACAGACTACTATTTGGGCTTGAATGTAAGCTGATTAAATGTGTTGTAATTACATGTTTATTTTTTGTATTGTAGAATAGGAATTTATGTCGATATTTGCTCTAAAATTTGATAGAAGCATAATTTTTTCACTTTTCGCAAAAAAAAACCTCAATTTTTTGAAGTACGATAGCATAGTTTAGTAGTTAGTTGCATAGTTTAGGAGTTAGAAAGGAAAAACTGAAAAATGTCCGAAAATTTCGCAGTTTATCGCGAGTTTCGCAGGAAGCACAGGTCTTAGAAAGGTGCAAACTTAGATTTACGATACCCTAAGGCCCCAAAGCAAAATACTTTGTGATGTTCTGCAACGTAAAATCATTCGACGAAAATTGTTCTGCAAGTACTTCAAGCACTGAAAGCATAGAAACATGACCTTTTTTAAAAAGTGATCCTAAAATTAAAACTGTGTCATACAGGTCCATGAAAAGAATATTTGTTTATTTGTTTATTACACAGTCTTAACTGCAAAGAAAAGCATGAAATGAAGATTTCAGAAAATTTCGTGAAAAAGTCGCAAAAATTCGACCTTTCGATTTTCTGCCAAGTAAACGTAATATGAAGAAATTTGCAGAATTTTTACTAAATTTCTGCAAAATTATTACTTTAGTGATAAAAACTTATTGCAGAAAATCTACCTTCTCTGCAGAAATTTTTTACTCACATTTGAACAGAATTGTTCTGCAGTGCAAGTATCTGTTCTGCGACGTACGTTCCAAATTTAGCAGTATTCTGCTTTGGGACCTTAAAGGACCAAACAACATATTAAAAATTCAGAACTACATCGCGATTTGCGATTTTAATGTCTAATTTGACTGGACTATGAGGTGTAGACACTCAGATTTCAGTAGCAATTTAATAATTTTTCCTTGCTATACTTATTTCACGTTTATTTCTCATTTAATAAGTGTAATGTGAAGAAATATTTTTATTTCATTCAGTTTCGATTTTTAAATACATTTAGCATAGTTTTGATTTTAATTAAAATTCTGAGCGTTGCAAAAATCGGGAATCAGTGTGACAAAAGGCTTACTTATTTCATATTTATTTCTCTCATATATACTAAAATATCTAATGTTCTCATTGCATTTATCATAGTTATGTAGATTGCCGGAGCGCTTTGTTAATCAGGATATTTTCTTATACTTATTTTGTGATTCCACAAAATGTGTAAGAGACATAAGATCTGACTTAGATAAAAAAATGTATTTCGTAAACTTATAAGTGAAGAGCAGTTTACATTATAAAACAATTTATGTATGTATGTATATGTTTAATTTTATTTCATGTTCACTAATTAAAAGATGAGCGATATAATTTTAATATAATGGATGATTAAAACTACTTGCTATGCTCATTTAATGTTTTTAATGTTGTTCATGTTTTGAAAGTGAACCAACTTGAATTTCTAGAAATGTTCTTGTTACCATCACCTGTTTGTTAGTTATAATGAAGTATTTCATGCAGAAAAATGCTTTGTGATTCTTTAAACGATGTATAATACCATAAACTCTGATCTTTGACTTGGCTAATAAATTTAATTTCCTTTTCCTGAAGATCCCGTCCTGAAGATTTCGTTGATAACATGTTAATACGAAATTTTTATTATATTTTTTGTAGAATTTTTTTCAAAATCTAGTTGTCTTTTTTTGCGTATGATCATCTTTTGAGATGAAAATCGTAGTGTGAGCAATGATCCTGTTACTAGATTAAAATATTGACCCAGGAGTACGATTTTCCAGCACTCTTCGTTGCTCAGACTAAATAATAAACAGTCTATGTACGTTTAAATAAGGGGGGTGGGTCAAATTGAAGATCCGCCCCGGGCGTCAGAAGCTGTAGCTACGCCACTGATTAAAAGTAGCTTAATGCATCTAAAAAATATCGACAAGTCCAAAAAATATCGCCAAGGTAAAAAAAATATCGCCAAGTCCAAAAAATATCGCCAAGTTAAAAAAATAAAGAGGTAAAATGAATATCGAAAAATTAAAAATTTGAAAGTAGGGTATTGAGATGGGGAATTTGTGTGTCGGTCTGTCGGTCGGTCTGTCTGTCTGTCCCCCCCTAATAACTTTTGAATGAACATTCCGATTTGGACGAACTTTTTTTTGTTGGAAAGATCTCGGGCGAGTACAGCTC
>JAXGGA010017106.1:0-25119 GCA_038373865.1 Uloborus plumipes | reverse complement strand
TGTATGTGTGTTTGGGCAATGTGCGAAACTCTGGGCCCCTCCCGAAATTTTTTTCTGGATACGGCCTTGCGAAATATAATACATTTAATACATTGATAGTAAAATAATGAATTAAAAGTAGATTTAAAATAATGCTAGAAACTCTACTTATAAAACTTTATTAGTTGTAAATACAATGATAATGAGATTGCCAATTTGGCAAAAACACTTGAAATGGTCACTTGATAAAACGTAGAGTGCCCCATTTATCTCTTTTTTTGGGGGGGGGGAGGATGTTCTGTAGAATTTGAAGAGGCTGTGCCATCGCCTTTGGGGGAGATGGGAAGCGGGCAAGTTTATGTATACACATAAATTCTTGTTAGTTTCACGTTTCATGGTCAAGAAATATTAGGATATGTCACTGGGAAAAGTTTTTTTTTTTTTTGCTTTGAACACAAGGTAGTCCCAGCCCCCCAAGAGCCAAGTCGGAGAACAAATCCAAATAGCACGGAGACCAACATGAAAACTAAACCGCAAATACCTCCCTCCCCCCCAACACCCCAACTGTTAAAAAATAGACGGGCAAGTATAGGCCATGACCAGCGGCGTACGCAGACAAATCATTTCAGGGGGGGCTGAGCGGACACTCTGTGAGAGGAGGGGGCGGGGCACCTCATGAAATGCAGCTAAAAAATGTTTCGAATTTCTGATGTCAATGCTAATTTCAAATGGAAAAAATACAAAAGTAAAGCGTTTTGATGCAAAAAGAAAATGTTAAAATTTAAATTTGAAAAATTTTCTTTATTAAAGAAAGTATTCCTGAAGCAAGTGCATGCAATATTTTTGTTAATTTGAGCCTAATTAGCATTAATTTTACCATTTATTTTACTATATTCTTAATATTGGTTTTCAGTCACACATGTGTTGAAATTTGTTTAACAGAATTAGATGAATGAACAAGAATTAATCAGTGTTTCTGAAACATATTTGGAGAAACTGTCAACAAAAGTTAATTATAGGATAACCATATACGTCACATACAGTAAAATGGAGAGATTTAAAAAAAGAAGGAGGAATTAACTTTTTCCCCCCTTTCTTTTAATTTTGCCCCATTTAATTTTTTTCAAAAGAAATTCTCGTGTTCTGATTTCAGCAAGAAAGAAAAAATAAATAAATGAAAATGAATAAAAATGATTTCAGCTTAAATTTTAAAAATTTATTTGGAAAATTTTGGAGGGGGCTGCAGACCTATCAGCCCATCCCCTGAGTACGCCACTGGCCATGACCCTCCCGGATGGGCACTCCTGCTTAAACGAATATGACTTAAAGGGAACATCGTAACAACTTCAATATTCAATTCAAGACTTGATAATTTAGAATTGAGTAACACAATATTCGATTTCAGAAAAGAAAAATAAAAACAATGATCTTATCACATAACAGAGAAACCAGAGGTGGGCCCTCCTCGAAATTTTACAGCATAGATCCCTTCTTCTCTTAAAATAAATGTGTTTGCCAAATTCATCTGGCTAATATCTTTCTTAAATTAAAAAGAAAAAAAATCTGGTATGGGTTCCACACTACTTCCTTTTACGTGTAAATTTCTTTGTAGATGCCTTAGTGTTAAAATAGTGCTAGGAGTGAGCAAGATAGCAATTTGAACATTTACACCCCTAGTTTGCCACGAAACAATGAAAACAAATGTTTTACAATGATTCATTTTCTAAATATCGCCGATTTTAACATCATTCAGTGGATTTTTCACGAAATATCGCCAATAGAGCCAAATTGAACCCAAATTCAAAAAATATTTTTTTCGCCAAATTTGTCGCCAACTTGGCGATATGTCGCCAAGTTGGCGTCAAACACTTGGCGACCGAAAGCTTGGCGACATATCGCCAAGTGGTCGCGCCAATTCATATCACTTGAGTCTGCATTGAATTTAACACTGATTTACCCCAAAAAAGGGGTAAAACACCCCCTTGGGAACATTCAAATGCAACCACAAGGGGAGGTGCACAACTAGACCATCCTCAGAGCCTACGTACCAAGCTAGAAGCTTCTACGGCATATAGTTTTTGAGTTACGCGACCCACATACATACAAACATCCGCACACACGTACATACAGACGTCACGAGAAAACTCGTCGTAATTAACTCGGGGGTGGTTGAAAAGGATTTTTCGGCTGGTTATATGTTGGCAGGTACATATGCACGTGCTGACAGGTCGAAAAAACAACTCAACATTCATTCAGGGGTGAGCAAAATCAAAATTTAGACCCAAATTTGAGTGATTTTTTTTTCGCGATCACAATACTTCCTTTACTACGTAAAAGGAAGTAAAAAAAGCTTTCATCCACATGCACACAAAGAAAAAAGAAAGAAAAAAGAAAATAAAAAGGAAAACCGCGTAAAAATTAATTTTGCTATTCAGAGGTTTTACTGTAATTCTAAAAACTATCATCAAAGAGATCGCTCGGAAAGTGTCTGCTGTGTTGTGAAAATTTCGGTATCTGCCCGATTTGGAAAATTCCAAAACCCAGAACTGTGTTAGTCCCGTTGCCACTCAATTTCAAATCACATGGGGCACGTACTTTTAATTGTGAAGTAAAAAATAGAGAAGATAAAATTCCCTCTTAAGAAAACTTTTTTTTTGTTTAAACATCGGCCAGGCATCGGCATTTACATGCTTTCGAGGCCGATGGGCCGATGTTTTTCCCAAGTTAGCATCGGCGGCCGATGCCGATGGCCGATGGAAAATTTTTCAACCATCGGCGCCGATGCATCGGCCTGGCCGATGCATCGGTCGAGCCTTAGTTTTGCTATTTTAGAATATTCCGGAATAAACTTGCGGAAATAGCCGGTGAGGCCTAGGAAACTTTGGACTTGCTTAACCGTAGTAGGTATGGGAAACTTTTTCACTGCTAGTGTTTTAGCTGAAGATGGACGAATTGTTCCGTTATCGATAATGTGACCCAAAAATTCAATTTTTCTTTGTAAAAATTGACATTTGGAAAATTTTATTTCCAAACCAAATTTTGAAGCAACTTCGAAGACTTTCTTCAACTTCTCCAGTCCCTCTCTTTCGTCTTTCGCTGGAATTACTAAATCGTCCATATAGATGATTACAATGCCTTTTCGCATAAGTTCTCGGAAAATACTGAAGATAAATCTCTGGAATACACTGGGGCTTGTACTGAGACCAAAAGGGACTTTATTAAACTCAAACTGTCCATCTGGAACGACAAAAGAGGTGAATTGTTTGCTATCTTCGTTTACGTTTACGTGAAAAAATCCGTTTTTTAAATCAAGTGTCGAATAAACTTTAGCTCCTTGAAGCTTGTCTAAGACGTCGTCTATTAATGGTAGTGGAAATCTATCTTTGACGAGTTTGCGGTTTAGTTTTCTGTAATCCACGCATAATCTGGTGCTTCCATCTTTCTTTTTTACCAGTACAATTGGACTTGCGTACTCTGATGAGCTGGGTCGTATGATTTCTTGTTCTAGCCATTCATCAATTTGTTTGTTTACAACTTGATTCTCGGAGAATGATAGTCGGCGCGCTGACTGGTAAACCGGAATGTCATCTTTTAAAATGATTTTCATTGATACACTTGTTGTTTCAGTTTTCTTTGGCGTATAATTGGAGATTAATTCCGATAAGTCTTCCCTTATTTTCGGGTTTGAAACATGTTTGACATCGATTTCGTCTTGCGTTCTGGCTTCAAATAGCTGCGCATGCATAGACCAAACTTGATTTTCTCTCTTGCTGAATTTGATTCCGTCTTTAGCAAATTCGACTGATGCTTGTTGTAGGATATCTCTTCCTATGATCGCTTCAAATCCCAGCTGCTGCTTAGGGACAACATGCCATGTCAAATTATACTTTTCCTTATCCAATTCAATTTCTTCTTCAAACGAACCTTTAGTTTCTACCTGTGAATTTCCGAAGCCGGTAAGTATTAATGTTTCTTTTGAAAGTTCGGAGGGTTTTACGACTTTTTTGCTGATATCTTCACGTAGGAGGCTGACAGAACTACCACTGTCAATCAATGCATTGAAAACTTTGTTTCTGAGGGTTACTTTCTTCGTACCGTATTTTTCTTCTGATTTTCCGGAGCAAAGTTGTATCTCGGTGGTCGGAGGTTTGCTATTCTTCGTACTAGGGCGATTTCGACATTCTGCACCGTAATGACCTGGCATTCGGCAAAAACAGCATATCATTTTGTTCGGTAAATTGTTTTTCTCGGTGTATGAGTCTCGATTAGAATAGAACGGTTTTCTTTCGCACTTATATCCTTCGTTTCTTAAATGTTCTTGGTTCTTCGGTGAATTATTTCTTACTGCGTATGGTTCTCGATAAGCATGGAACGGTTTTCTTTCGTACCTATATTCTTCGTTTCTGAAATTTTCGGAGTTTCGGTAAACATTCCCAGCATTATTAGCTTCTCTGTTTTCGAATTTTCGTCTTTCAGCAGAATTCGACGGTTTTGGCTTCAATGTTCTTTGTACGTCTTCATACTCTTCGAATTTCCTTGCTAACTCAATTGGTGAATTAATGGTTGCCCATTCATCTAGAAAATGTTCTTTGAACTCGTACGGCGCTTTTCTCTTCATTTGGTCGGCTATAATTAATTCGCTGAGTTTCTCGAAAGTTTCGATCTTAAGGCCTGAAATCCATCCTTCGTAATAAGTCTTCAGTTCGTTGTAATAATCTGACCATGTGTGTTCGGTGACTTTTCGATGAGAAACAAATAGTTGGCGAAATTTTTCTGGAGACAATTTAAATCTTTTTAATAGCAGACTTTTTACGTGGTCGTAGTCATTGGCCTTTTCTGCGGGTTCTCGGGCGATCATGTGAGCTACGTCAATCGGAATCAATCCTATAAGTCGTTGGACCCAGTCTTTCTTCGGCAGCAAAATTAATTCAGCATGTCTTTCAAACAGTGTTAAATTTAAGCTAATATCATCCTTCATATTAAATTTGTGGAAAGCTTCGTGAACAAATTTAGCCGGCGGCGTTGCGATACTTTCTGTTTGATTATCTGCATTCAGTTGCTGTTGTGTTTGTATTCTTAACTTTTCCAATTCGAATTCCCTATTTTCTCGTATTCTTAATTTTTCGAGATCTTTTTCTTCTTGGATAGCGTCTAGCAGAGCCTTGACGTCTTCCTCTACATAGCCCTCTTGTTGGATAATTTTATCCTTTAGCTTTATTTTCGTGTCCTCTTCCTCTACGACAAGTCCTAACTCTTTCGACAGCTCTATTAAATCGTCTTTTTTGAAACGTAGTAAGTATGCCATTTTTAACTAATGCGGATGTACTATTTTGTGGGGGAAAAAATTAACCTAAGAAATTTTCAATACTGACAGAATATGTAAATTTGTGAAAAATTACTAATACCTTATTTGACATACCCTGTATACCATACAATTATTGAATACCAAAAATAAAGAGTATAGATAAAAAGCACCGTGAAGCATACAAATATAGCAATGATAAAAATTAAAAATGCATACCGTGGATATTCTACCAAAAACATAACATGAAACAGCATAAATAAAAATAAACAATTCACTTCAATTCGAAACGATATTTTCATCGGTGAGAAAAAAAAAATCTTATCATGAATATCAAAATTAGCCAACAACAAAAAAAAACAAAAACAAAATAGGCGCCGAAATGTTTTCACTCTTGCGGTTTTTTATTTTTCTTTTCTCGGGAGAGGTAAGCGGGGAAAAATTCAGCAGACGTCACGTGACGGCGTAGATAACGAAATTCTTTATAATCACTTGAAAACGAAATTCTTTATGAACACACTTGAAGCACAATTTTGATGAACATATTAACACACTTGAAGCACAATTTTGATGAACATATTAACACACTTGAAGCACAATTTTGATGAACATATTAACACACTTGAAGCACAATCTTGATGAACACACACTTTTGTTACGAAACGGTTTTGTTGTCGAAACGGCACACTTTTGGTTCGCGGTGGAAATCGTCGATGATTCACTTGGAGCTTTACGGCTATTAGTAGGTTCCTTTAATTTTTTTTTTTTTTTTTCGGCGAAGTCACGGTGAATTAACGGTGTTTAGCGGTGAAACGGTGAATGGCGTCGTAGCACTCCCGGGGGTCCGGATATAGTTGCACACACAGCGAGGAATTAGGCGATTTTTTTTTTTCTTTTTATCGTTCAAAACGGAACAATTCTTCTGTCGATGTTAAACGGTGAATGGCGTCGTAGCACTCCCGAGGGTCGGGATATCGTTGCACACACAGCGGGGAATTCGGCGATTTTTTCTTTCGATATCAACCGGTGAAGAACACATTACGCAGCAGCACTCCCAGGGGTCGGGACATTGTTGTAGGCGGAGATATCGGCGATACACTTTTTCTTTCGATATTAACCAGTGAAGAACATATGGCGTTGTAGCATTCCCAAGGGTCGGGACATCGTTATAGGCGGAGAAATCGGCGATACACTTTTTCTTTCGATATTAACCAGTGAAGAACATATGGCGTTGTAGCATTCCCAAGGGTCGGGACATCGTTATAGGCGGAGAAATCGGCGATACACTTTTTCTTTCGATATTAACCAGTGAAGAACATATGGCGTTGTAGCATTCCCAAGGGTCGGGACATCGTTGTAGGCGGAGAAATCGGCAATACTTTTCCTTCCGATATTAACTGGTGAAGAACATATGGCGTTGTAGTTCCCAAGGGTCGGGACATCGTTGTAGGCGCATCATGCTGCTGAACGTTGTAGACGCATCATGTTCCTGAGGCCGGGCTCCCACGTTGTAGGGTCGGTTTGTGTCTAGGGTGTCCGCCCGCCGGTTCCCAGCAATGATCAGAGCGTCGTCAACATCACAGAACATTTATTACTCCACATAACACATAGTACAGTTGTAACACATAGTAACAGGCACGTACGCTTACGCGTCGAGGAACAAAACGGAAGCGTGCTTCTACATCCACTGTCGGTGTCCTAATGCTCGCTCGATCTGTTATGCTCGCTAGAGGGCGGTGTTACGCGCGCTCTCTTAAGTGTTGCCACTCATTCCTACATATATATATGGATTTGTCTGATTTCCATCTTTAAATATTAGCAGGCTTGCCTGCATAGTGATCTAGTGGTTAGGTTGCTAGTCTCTTATGCTCAAAGTGCAGATTCAAACCTGGCTTAAGTTGGTGGATTTTAAAGATGCAAAAATCAACTGGCCATAGCATTTTATTATGTGGCATGTAATACATTTTTTGAGAACAAGTTTAGCATAGTGCTCTTCGAAAAATTAAATTCTTATTGTAGTTTCGCATTGAATAGAGCTGGAAGCGTTTCCATCTAGTGGGATAACTGGACATCAAAATCTAGTAGCAGTGACAACCCACCAAGAGTGGTGCTACATGAAAGAGTGGATGTTAAATTGTGGGATTTCATTAAATCTGTAAAATGTAGTCTCATAACTGTAGCCCCATTAGAAAAAAAAATCTTGCCACTTGTCAGCTATGATTAATATATTTTAGAGATAATTGAAATTTTATAAAATTCATTGTATTGCAAACTCTTTGAAGCTTTGATTTTATTTTAATCTGTTTTTCTTTTCTCAAAGCAAGATGCACAATCTCCACTCTGTTTTGCGACCCTTGTTGTCTCGTCACTTTGCTTTAGGACTGAGGAGAAATTTTGCAAAAGATGTCAAATTTGGACCAGACGTTAGAGCCCTTATGTTGCAAGGCGTTGATGTGCTCGCTGATTCTGTGGCTGTTACAATGGGACCTAAAGTGAGTAATTTAAAATTTGTTAAAAATGTATTACTAATGATGATTGTTTTTTGTGTTTTGTTCCATTTATTTTAAATGTATGATTTTAAATTTCATAAAAAATGCTTAATTTAAAATAAGCTCTGTATGTGCTTCGAAAAGTCTCTAATTTTGTAGACATCTGGTCTATTCACAAGTAGTCCAATGGCCAATCCACAACTTCTTCTAAAAGAACAATTTGTTCAATTAATTGTGCTATGAAAAATAAAACTAACTTTCAAATGTGACCGTAACATCGTCTGTTCTTTAACCTTCAGGAACCAGGCGGTACACATATTGTACCATAATTCTTTTTTTTTTAGAAGACATGGTTAATATTTTCACTTCAAACCTCTGGAGCCAGGGATTTTTTCAAGGTTTCACATGTCTGGTACGACAGTTTATATTTATACCTTCTCTTTTCAATGGAAAAGAAATCTGGTTTAACTGTTGTACTACCTGGCTCGAAAGAAAAATTTCTATATGAACAGCCCAGATCCAAAAGATTAAAAATTCTCAAACTTTTCCAACTTAGAAAAATTTTGAACAGGCAATACATGATTTATTTTCCTTTTTGATGCAGTTTTTTACTGTATTTTCATGCTGAACCTAAGAATAAACTGTTTTAGAAATGTTACAATCGAGCTACTTACATTAGCAATTGCAGTAGAAAAACAGATTTGAATTTGGAAGTTAATTGTAATGCAAGAAGGAAACATTTTGAAAGGTTTCATTAAACAATTTGTTGACAAGAAAAGGCAAAAGAGAATATCATTTATAAATATAATCCCTTTGTACATGGTTTGCTTACTAAAAATTTTGTCGAAGCTCTCAAAAGAGAAACTTTTCTGGTTCAAATAACTGTTATTCGAAGTATCTATTATTAATTGCCTATGTAAAGGGACTGGGACTCGGAAAAATGTCCTCTTAATTAGAGGTATCTGTTAATAGGTTTTGCTGTATATTTAATATATGTAAAATGTAATGCTTATTTCTGTATCCGTTATGCATGCATTTTTTCTTACTTTCAATTGATTGTTTTCAGGGTCGTAATGTTATTATTGAACAATCCTGGGGCTCTCCGAAAATAACAAAAGATGGTGTCACAGTTGCAAAGGCTATCGAACTTAAAGACAAATTTCAAAATATTGGAGCAAAACTAGTACAAGATGTTGCTAACAATACCAATGAAGAAGCTGGTGATGGGACCACTACAGCTACTGTTTTAGCTAGGGCAATTGCCAAAGAAGGTTTTGAAAAGATTAGTAAAGGAGCAAATCCAATTGAATTTAGGAAAGGTAAGCCATGAATAATATGTAATTTAAAAAAAAATTAGTATGTGTAATCTCATTTTTAATGCATTTATATTATTTTCTAAGGATTGTGACAATATGGCTTAAAAGTAAGTGCAACAAATGCAGGTCTTGCTGTATGCTAGACTCTGTAACAAAAACTTTGACGGCAAAAAAAAAAATGTAAATTGCAGCCTAAAGATTTCTTACTCTTAGCTTGGAGAGAACCTCCAAGCATCAGATCTTGGAGGTGCAAGTTGTTTGAATGCACTATTATGTGTGTTGTATTCTATTGCTGTAGAAAATGCTCCTCAAGAAAATATTAAGATTAAAATGAAGGCACACTTCCTAGTGTCGCCATAAGGTCTTAACCCGTTCGGGATGGCAGCCCGCAGAAGAAAACGCTCTCTCAGGCCGGCAGCTGTTAATGAGAACTGCACTCACGGGCCGCAGCATTTTCTCCCACTAAGCCTAATTAGCGATTTAGGAAACTACGCATTACATAATAATCGATAAAATGTGCACTTTTCACAGAAATGATACCATGTTTAAAGATGAGATTAAATATAACATTATTTCAATCATAACCAAAAAAAATCATTAAAAAACTGATATTTAACATCAAAAATATAAATTTATTGTATTTTTCTTCAACTAAAACTATCTAAATTAAACATTAAATATTGATACTAAATAGAAAAGAAACATGAAAAATCTTCACACTTAACACCATGACACACATTAATAATGAGAATTATTGCAACAGTTAATATTGTAAAGCGGTATGAAAATTTTCAAAACACGGATCCATGCAGAGACTGACTTTGCACATCAACAGATGTATCGTTCATAATTTTAGACATTTCCTCCTTGTAGAGATAACGCAGTCTTTTAGCCCTGGCTACTAAAATCCAAGTAAGTTAAGTAAAAATCCAAGTACTAAAGTAAAACCTAAGTTAAAATGTCTCCCATAAAAAAGCCCTATCCTTAAAACAGAATGGAAACTATTATCATTTTTAAAATGAATTAATAGGCTCTTCACCACCTGTTGCAGCCTAAAAAAATCTCAGACACTGGATATTCCCCTCTAACGTCAGAGAGATATATAAAAGAACCAGAGCAATATTTTGAAAAAAAAAAGTGAATAAGCAACACCTTTTCATCATGTGCTTCTCTTTCTGAACCAACCGCTTGCACGTGTTTCTGTTTACATTACCGCAAACCCAATAAATCTCTCAGATACTTCACATACCCTCTGTTCTGACGTCAGATATATATATATATATATATATATATATATATATTATATATATATATATATATATATATATATGGGTCATTCCGTGTCATCTCAACACAGGGCTCAGACCTCACCCCCTCAGATTTTAATGAAATTTGGTACAGAGGTAGTGTTTATATAGACATGTTAAAATCTAAAATTTTTTTTGAAAAATACGAAGGGGTTTTGAAGATACAGCGCTGTAAAAGTAACAAAAAGGGGTCAAAACACGTGAAAGACACAATTTTCAAAATGACCTAAAATTTTTTCTAATTGAGATAGAGACCTGAAACAAGTGCCATTTGACAGCATTTTTAAGGGCCTTTTGAATGATATCCAACATGATTCGGTCTAAAAAGAATTTCTTTCAATTAAATTTGAATTAAAATTTTAAATTTAAATTTCTCAAAATGCGCCGCCTCAATTTTTTTCAAAAATTTTTTATAAAAATGCCTATACACTACTCAAATGGCTGTAAACGTTTCAAGATGGGCTTATAATGGGTTCATGTTGAAAAAAATCATTGAATAAAGCAGTAATGGATCTACAGCACAATTTAGCATAATATAACATGGTTTTAGCACTAAAAAAACATATATTTAAGGGATGAAATGGATTCAGATTGATTAGCTAGTTACATTTTAAGTAGCTGATTTCAATAGTATTTGCAATTAATTTAATTTTATTTATTTACCTGTTGTCAGGTCTTTCTTTTTGAATTTTTCCAGGGGAAGGGCGGGGGCAACGACTACAAACAATGTAAATACACCCAAAACCAGCAAAAATTATACCCACTTAAATGAAAATAGGTTGGTATCCCTATTCCAGGGAGAGCCAAATATCATAATTAATTCATCTGTTTACCTGTTGTCATTTCTTTCATTTTGAATTTTCCAGTGGAATGGGGGGGGGTGCAACGACTACAGACTCAATGACAATTCCACGCCAAAACTGCAAAAACTGTACTCATTTAAATGGAAATAGGTTAATTTCAATATTCCCCCCCCCCCTCTTCCCTAAATGACGGGTCTGCATGTTGAAGAGTACTCATAAATGTAGGTAATAGCTTGCAAATCTAGTAATCTTATATTTTCACTCTGTTATTATTTTATTCTTTGAAATAATCGATGGAAAAATTTAGACAGAAAAATATTTTGTTCTAGGAATTTTTTCGTATTTTTAATTTTGTTAATATAAATAAATCTAAGGAAATACATCTTGATGTATGCTTACTCATCATTTTTAAAAATGTAACTATATTAAATCCAGTTATCAATTATTTGAATGGTAACTTGCTATTAAAAAATTAAATTGCTTGTAAGTAATTCAGTAGTCATTAAGATGATCTCATGATTGCAAAAGAAGGATGAAAAATGTAATAAAAATTTGTTATCACATCTAGATAATGTTCCATTAGGTATAATCAAGCAAGAAAGAATAAAACTATATATTAAGATACATTTGGCAGATGTAAAGTGTCCAGATATATTTTGTAAATCGCCATCTTCCTTGTTTCAAGCTCAGTGTGAATTCTGATCAGCCCCAAAGTCAGATATCTGTCTTATTGGAGTAGGTTGAAGAGATAGTGGTAATACTGAGTTTTTGTTAGTGCATAAGTGAATCAAAGGAAATTGAAATTTTAGTTTCAAATTCTTTTATTTTATATATACTAAAATTAATGTACTCAGTAATGTTAAAAGCCGTCTAAGTATTAAGTGTTTGTAAATCTAGGGTAAAATGTAAGTATTATTTATAATTTAAACTATGGCTGATCAAAGATACTTTACTGGACAGTTCTTTAATCCAATTAAAAAGAATAACCATAGGTAAGAGACAAAAAGAAATTACACAATGTTGCAGACTGGGTGACAGAATATTTGAGTGGAGTTCCAGAAAATGCCAAAATCTGCCATACTTGTAGAAAAGAATTGTCTCTTTTAAAGAAAAATGAAGACTCAGGCCAGAATATTGAAGAAAGTTATGTTCTGAAAGTTGTGATCCAAATTTTGCTACTAAGTTTGAAATTGTTGAAACATTAAATGTGTCACTACAAGAATTAGGAGAATCTTCAATCGACAAAAGGAAATCAGAAAAAACAGGTTATCCAGCAAGTAACATGAAAAAGATCAATGCTACATTGAAATGCAAACTATTTACTAATATTGAAACATTCTGAGAGAGAACCTCAAACAGCTGAAGAAACCGTTTTAAATAATTTGAAAAACTAAATTTACTGATTCTTCTAATGTTAACATTCAATGATACTTACCTGCTTGCCAAAGTCATGTTGTATATGAAAAATAATGCCAGAATTCTCAACGCTCCTAAATACCTGGTAAGAAAATCAAAAAGACTCTTACAAGATAAAGGTATCCCTGAATAGCCCTAATCAAAAACCAAGAAAAAGTCTTCCTCCTAACATTGCAGAAACCATAAGTGTTCTGTGAAAATGATGAAATTAGCAGAATATTACCAGGAATGAAAGACTGTATATCTGTTCGAACAAAAAAGGGGGATATAAAAACATTCAAACGGTTGATTCTCTAACTTATGGACGCTTATGAAGATTATAAGATCTATGAGAGAGAGATATATAGATCTTATAAAGATAAATATTACAATTTTAACATACTTTTGTGCAAATTGCTGAACTGAGACCAAAGTATTGTATACTTGCAGGTCAGAGTGGAACTCACACGATTTGTGTATGCACCACCTACCAAAACGTAAAGCTAATGATAGAGAATGGGGTGGGGGGTGGGGATCCCTGGAATAGGTAAATTTTAACCTATTTCCATTTAAATGAGTACGGTTTTTGCTGTTCATGGTAGGAATTTACATTAAGTCAATAGCCGTGGACCCCCCTGTTTCCCCGGAAAAATACAAAATGAAAGACATGACAACAGGTAAATAGATAAATAAATGATGAAAAGGGGGGGGGGGCTACCTCTGGAATAGGGAAATCAACCTGTTTTCATTTAAATTGGTATAATTTTTGCTATTTTTGGGCGTATTTACATTGTCTGTAGTCATTGCACCTCCCCCCCCCCCCCATTCCCCTAGAAAAATTCAGAAGAAAAGACGTGACAACAGAAACTCTAAGAATCAGCTACTTGAAATTTAACTAGCTAATCAAACTGAAACCATTTCATCCCTTAAATATATATATTTTTTTAGTGCTAAAACCATGCTATATTATGCTAAATTGTGCTGTAGATCCATTACTGCTTTATTCAATGATTTTTTTCAACATGAACCCATTGTAAGCCCATCTTGAAACTTTTACAGCCATTTGAGTAGTGTATAAGCATTTTTATAAAAAAATTTGAAAAAAATTGAGGCGGCGCATTTTGAGAAATTTAAATTTTAAATTTTAATTCAAATTTAATTGAAACAAATTCTTTTTAGACCGAATCATGTTGTATATCATTCAAAAGGCCCTTAAAAATGCTGTCAAATGGCACTTGTTTCAGGTCTCTATCTCAATTAGAAAAAAATTTAGGTCATTTTGAAAATTGTGTCTTTTACGTGTTTTGACCCCTTTTTGTTACTTTTACAGCGCTGTATCTTCAAAACCCCTTCGTATTTTTCAAAAAAAAAATTTAGATTTTAACATGTCTATATGAACACTACCTCTGTACCAAATTTCATCAAAATCTAAGGGGGTGAGGTAAAATTTTGTCAAAAATTGTGTTGATTTGACGTGGAATGACCCATATATATATATATATAAAGGAACCAAAAAAATTTAATGGAGAAAAAGTGGATATGTAACGCCATCTGATAGAAGCTATTTTGTTCCAAAAGTACGTGGTCGGCAATGTAGGGCAGCTCGGGCTGTCTATTTATGGCGCTCGTCCCGAACGGGTTAAAGACCAGTTAAAAACCAACAGTGACAAAATTGTGCATATCGTTCAGAAATGTTTTATTCAAATTCATAGTGTTTAGCCTAGAAAAATAATCTAGGATAAAGTTCATATAAAAAAGCTGGAGTACACTCTGCACTTCTGCTTTCAAACTCGAGAATTTAATGAGAAAATGATTAAAAGTGAAAGAAGTTACTTGTTAAAATAATTTATGTTAAGGATAAATGTATGAGAAACTTAAGTTTGAGTGAATAAATATGAATAAACAGGGCTCCCGCCGGGTGCTCACAAAGCTGGGTCCCGAGGACCCACCATTTTTGAAAAAGTGGGTCCATTTTGAAAATAGTGGGTCCCGCACTTTGCAAAAAAGAGAAGAAAGAAGGAAAAACTTAAATGAATATGAAGTAATAATTTTTAATCGATAGTCAAAATTATTGTAAAATGTAAAGATTTATTCTTGAAATATTTATTATAGTACGCTAATTACTTTTTGACAATGGGTGAATTAAGACATAGGCGCAAACGTAGTGCGGTGCAAATGACGATAGCGACTGCATTCGTTGTCTGTAATGTTATTTATTTTACATAACCTGAATATGTAGTGTTGTTTATTTAACGAAGCCTTTATCGCAAAAAAGGAGATTCAGGCTACGTAAAATAAACAACATAACAAATTCAGACTATAAAATAAACAACTTTACGGACAACAAAGTCGGACAACAAAGTCGTCATAGGTCGCGTTGGGGAAAAAAAGCATAGCTAAACCGCACCACCTTAATTTTACCCTTTTTTAACTGATAAAGCCGTCCTGCGGGATGAATTTTAGCGCGTCCCTCAGGACGCGTCGAGTTTCAAATATCGGGTCCATTTCCTGAAATCTGCGTATTTTACGCGCTATAGCGCGTCAACGGGACCCCTGATAAAAATTTGATGCAAGAAGAAATGTCGATTTAATTATTTCAAATGCTTGAAATATTTTCTAATTCATCAATATTTTTACTAATCAAAGCAGTTAAAGGCTGCAATTTTATTTTTGCTTCATTCTTTAAATAGCATTTTAATTTTAGGGTTCTGCAAAGTAATCAGTTTTATTAATCATAGATTTTATTTTTGTGCCAGATTTTTCTTATCAATACAAATAGTGTTAACGGGACAGTGTGTAGTCTTCCTGTACTAAATTTTAATAGTGATCTTAAGAACTCTATGATAGGATTGCGTTCAATTCTATAAATATTTCATGTTAAAATATTTGTTCAGATCTTTAAAGTGTTCCTCTTTTTTAAGGTGTGATGTTGGCTGTTGAAAAAGTAGTTGATGAATTAAAAAAACAATCAAAAAACGTTACAACTCCTGAAGAAATTGCGCAAGTAAGCATTGTGTTGCTTAATATTTTTGTTAATTTTAAATCTATCAACTTTACTAATTATGTTTTATTGACTTAAATCTTTGTCATTTTCTTTCTTTTTAAATTTTCCCCTTTTACAAACAAATCTAGATTGAAAGATTGAAATATTACCTGTCTGAATAATTACATATTTACGGGGTTTGTTCTCAAAATGAGACTGATCTTGGTCTCTTGCTACAGTCAGTACCTTTTTTTAGTAAAGCTGTATATCGTAAATCTAGTAGTTCCAATTCCTCTTTACGTTTTGCTGTGTGTTATTTAACTTATAACTTGTGGATATAAGAAATTTTATTTGGTTCCTTTAACCTCGCTATAAACGAGCACTATTGTTTATACCTGTTTTCAAACATTGAAATTTGTTTTTATTAATTGCTTAATAGTTTTGTAACTACTGTAAAACTTTATCTGAAAAATCATTTAACATGAAAGGATATAGTGGTCCGGACAGCATACTGCTTTATTTAATGCATATCATAACACGGAAAAGTATAGATGCCAGTTACCCCTTAGTTTCATGTTAAATGTTTTTCACTTTAGTACAAAGCAACCCAAGAAGGGTTTATTAAAATTCGAGGCGCATTCAAGTTTTAAAGCCTTCGATTTTTTTTTTCCAGACTGGAAAGACATAGAAACATGCGGATTGTTTTAAACTGAACCCGCGTTCTTTGTCAAAATATCAGAGATGGCAACACTTTGCGACAGATAGAATTGTAACGCCAGTTGCGAGAATGAGAACTATCTAAGATACTTAAAATGGTGATGTTTTCTTTACTTGAACAGAGTGATATCATTCATTCTCTGAATTTGCGTGGTGTGACACCAATTGAAATTCATCGACAGTTGAAGCAGACATGTGGTGATGGAATTATGGACATGTCGAAAGTGCGTTCGTGGGTGTGACAGTCATTTGACGATCCCTCAAAATAATTCTCTCCACTTTCTCGATCATGTCGTCAGACCGGCTTGTGCGAGATCAAGGTGTTTCAGTTTGTTTTCCCACGATGTTCTTCTGCCTTCATTAGCATGCAAATTCAGAGAACGAATGATTGTACGCTGTTCAAGTAAGAAAAACATCGCCATTTTTAGTATCGAAAACAGCTCTCATTCTCGCGACTGGCGTTAAAATTCTATCTGTCTCATAGTGTTGTCATCTCTGTGATATTTTGACAAAAAAGCGCACTCATTTTAAAACAATCCGCATGTTTCTATGTCTTTCTAGTTTGGAGGAAAAAAAAATCGGAGGCCTAAGAACTTCAATGCACCTCGTAAAATGTATAAAAAAAATGTTTCTAATTTTTAAGGATATAGAAATAGCATGTTTTAAAATTTAGCAAACAGTAAATATATCAAAAATATTAGTTTTGTTAATAGAATAGTAATTACCAATGTCCATAAAAATGATTAGGCTCGGTTATGTAACATTTAATTGCAAATAAAAATATGTTTTCTATAAACATGTGTTGAGATCTTAATGTTCTTTCATTGTTTTTTTATTACAGAGAAATACTTAATTTCAATATAAAATCCTTCAATTGTTAATTATGTTTATTCTAAATCAAATGAAAAAAACAAAGGGGGGAGGGAGTGACAAATTTAGGTTTGATGTTCTATTTGCACTTTATTGTTATGTTTGTCAAGTTTAGTTTTCATTTTTCAGAAAAAAGTCTTTAGTAATTACTCTTAGACTATAAATCTAATAACTTTCCCAAAGATTCAACTTGTTGAACTGAACGTTTTTTTCTCTTGCTAATAAGTAAAATGCCAGTAACTTTACTTCAATAGTTTTTTATTATAAAAGTTAGTACGCAAATGAATTACTAAAGAAAATAATTAAGCATCATAATCTGTTTTATCTTGGATTATATAACTGTTGCTTCCAGTGATGTCTTAGTTGATGTTTGACATAGTTCTAACCGAACTCTTAAGGCAAACCTAGTATTTTTCATGCTAAAACAATAATTGAAACATTGTGCTTAACTTGGCACTTGATTTAAATTAATTTTGTTTTACACAATTTAATTACAATAAATTTAACTATTTCTTGTCTGTAGTTATACTGAAAATATTATAGCTTGTAAAACTTCCCTGTCAAAAATAAAATATATCATTTTAACATTAATCTGACAACTTACTTTTAGGTTGCTACAATATCTGCTAATGGTGATAAAACAATTGGCGATTTGATCTCGAGTGCAATGAAGAAAGTTGGCAATGATGGTGTAATTACTGTTAAGGTATGTTTGTATATTGCTGAGTTTTTCATTTACATGTGTTTTAAACTTAGTTTTATTATAACAATTATGGTGTTAAATAGTTTCTAGTTTATACTATTCAGAGGAAATATATTGTAATTCTTTTCAGGATGGAAAAACACTTAATGATGAACTTGAAGTTATTGAAGGAATGAAGTTTGATCGTGGTTATATATCTCCATATTTCATTAACACTGCCAAAGGTAAATTAAACTTTTTAAAGTTTTATGCCCCAAAGCAGAATACTTTGTGATGTTCTGAAACATCAAATCATTTGACCAAAATTGCTTTTCAAATACTTCAAGCACTACCGTGTGTGGAAACGTGACTTTTTTTTAAAAAACTGATCCCAAAATCAAAACTGATTCATACAGGTCTATGCGAGGAATATTAGTTTGTTCAGTACACAGTCTTACTGAAAAACAACTTACTAAAAAAACATGAAATTGAAATTTCAGGCACACATTCTTGAGAGAATATGGAAAAACCCAGTATTATGCCTCCATTCTTGGCAGCCGAAAGTACTTCCTCTGTTCCTCCAAACATCAAGGAGCTCCAAGTGCTCCGATACTGCATTAGAAGCAATGTTTTCACTTAGAATAACAGCACATGGCCAATAGTGCAACCAAGTTTAGGCTACTAAGATGTTAAATGGAAAATTTTTGCCTTATATAGCGAATCATTAAGGGATTAGTCTTTGAGGGAGGTCGCTTAAGGTAAATAACGGATAATTTTCTGCAGTAATCCTCTCCATCAGATATCTTTTAACTAAACATTTAATTTTGAGCAATTTCTAGATTTTGTCCTGTTCGTAGTAAATCTGAAATTCCTGCAAGTGTCACAAAAAATTAGACTCTTTGATTTTCTACCTAGTAAGCTTAATTTGCAAGAAGAATTGAAGAAACCTGCAGAAATTGTGCCGAGTTTCTGCAAAATATATCTTTGGTTACAAAAACCAATTGCAAAAATCTGCCTTTCTGCAGAAAAATTTTCGGGTTGTTCTGCAGTTCAAGTATCTGTTCTGCGACGTACGTTCTAAATTTAGCAGTATTCTGCTTTGGGGTTTTATGTATATTATTGTGAGGGGATTAATTTGTGCAATATATTTTTGTCTGTAGATGGTGAAGGTACCCAACCTTCAATGTCAATTTTGATTATTTTATTTAATATTTTTTTACATAGCTGTTAGCTGATATCTTTTTACGTGAGCTTTCCAGCCTCCTATCTCATTTCTTTTAATAATATTAATAAATCTAAATGAGTTTTATGATGGTGCATTAGGTATTAATGACAAGAAATGAAAATATAACATAGTTTTAATACTCCCCTTTAAGCTTTTAATTTTTGATAGGTTAGGTATTGTCACCTTCAATATGATAATATGCTATTGGAATCAAGGTTTTACAGTACTTTTATTAATTGTACAGGTGCAAAAATTGAATACCAAGATGCTTTAGTGTTGTTCAGCGAGAAGAAAATATCCAGTGTTCAGTCTATTATACCTGCTCTCGAATTAGCAAATTCAAAGCGAAAACCTCTCATAATTATTGCTGAAGATGTTGATGGAGAAGCTTTAAGTACTATGGTTCTAAATAGGTAAGTTTAATTAAAACAAATCTATACTTAACTGTTTATAATATAAATAAGCTAAAGAAGTGCATAATTTTTTTGCTAGACAACCAAACTTTTTATGTCCAAATTAGTATATATTTCTCAAGTTTGTATGTAAGAAGTTTATTTAGTATGTTGTTGAAACTGGTTTTGACTGGCATTTGGGATTTTTCAGTTTGAGTTGGTATTGTCAGTACCCCCTGAATAGAGAAAGCCACTTCACGCCTCCTCCTACCCGATGCCTAGTAGTCCGACATCTAAGCACTCGGCTACTTTCGTTGGTTGCTTATGCGATAGTTCGTTCGCTGTCTATGAATCATGTCATATTTTAGTAGTTTTCAAGTCTTTTTTTTTTCTTGTTTTTCATGGAAAATTTGAACTTTACTAACTGATTCTTATTACATACCATAATCTAGACTTTAATTGACTTTCTTTTCTGCATTATTAGGTTTTACTACTTAAAATCAGATGTTATTATTAACTCGTTTTAGAATTATATTACGAAGAGATTTTATTTTCTGCAACTTTATAGACAGTTATAAATTCAATTGCAATAAGATTTCCTTTTCTAGGGAATAAAAATTCAAAGATTAATGCCATCAAAATTTTAAATAAAACAGAATCAGAAATATAAAAAATTTATTCATGAATAAAGCAAATTTTACAAGATGCTTTTAAGAAACAATATACTGGTTACTTTTAACACATTTAATAGAATTTTTCATTCGAAATTTTCTGGTGAATTTAACTTTAACAAAATGTTTCAACACACAACCGCTACTTTTCAAGCTCACAAAAAGATTACATGCAATATTTTTATTTACAAAATATATTTTCCAACCAGGGCTCTCAAAAACTTGAACACACTTTCAAGAGAAATAACGATTATTTTCAAGTGGTTAAATTCAAGCGCAGTAAAAATTTTCGATAAAATAGAAATGGTTTGTCTTGAATTTTGAACCCTTAAAGAGAAAAACAATCAATTTCATGAAAATTAAATGTAAAATGTCACGTCTCAATTTGAAATGGCTGCAACAAATACAACTGCGAAGTTTAAAATACTTAGTTTCAATATATTTTATTGATTTTTATCTTCACGTTAAGTTATCTTTAGCTCTTGTTCAAAAGAAACAATTTTCATAACAATAAAATAAAAAAATATTTTCCAACAACAAAATGGAATTAAACAAGCAATTGAAGAAAAATTGTTTTAAAAGTCCTAAGTTCCTAAAATTTCCAAGTATAATTAGCTTTATAAAATCCAAAAATAAAAAATAGGACAAAATTAAAGCAGAAATTACACTGTAACTTCGAAAATTCTAGTCTAAGCATAGAGATATTATAACAGGGTTCCCACGGTCCTTAAAAGTCCTTAGAAACTCCTTATTTTTCATTTTCAAAAATAAGGGCCCTTAAAAGTACTTATTTTTGGCTCAAGGTCCTTGAAATTCCTTCCTAGTCCTTATTTTTTCACTTTTGCTAGCAATTTAATGATTTAAAATTGCTATCAATACTGGAAAAATATTCTTTTCCTTAATTATTTTCTTTCTCAAGCGTTGGGATCCTGTGTCAAGGTAGCATTTGAAGTGCGGACAAAGAGAATGGGTACTGTGCGTGTGTGGGTTTTGAGGGGGGGGGGAGCTGACCTGAGAATATCTACTTATTAATATATCTGTATCTACTACTGGTTTGGTTTAACTAATGAAGAATAATTATTTTTTAGTCTTGGCTTTGAATTTTAATGATAAATGTTTTTGCAATATTTTTCTAAGGATAAGGCCTTGAAGTCCAAGGTGTGTTTATGTAATCGGTAAAATGTATGTATATGTATATTTGATAACTTATAAGTACTTTCGAGGTACTTAAATTTCTTTGAAAAAGTCCTTATTTTGCGTTTTAAAAAAGGAGTGGGAACCCTGTATAACATTGGGAAATTTTTCTAATCACTACTACCGAGTAAAGAAGGGGAATGTGGGACAAAGTGAAATGGTAAAATATTTTCACAGAGGTAATTTTCACAGAGAATAGTAAAATATTTTAAATGGTGATTAGAAATTGAAGAGTGATTATTTATTTTATAAATAAATAAAATAATTTATTTTATTTATTTATAAAATAAATTAATAAAT
Organism: Uloborus plumipes; assembly: GCA_038373865.1. Classification (NCBI taxonomy): domain Eukaryota; kingdom Metazoa; phylum Arthropoda; class Arachnida; order Araneae; family Uloboridae; genus Uloborus; species Uloborus plumipes. The sequence goes on along the minus strand of JAXGGA010017106.1, from coordinate 3,494 downwards.
AAATAAATTTTAGGAAAATATCATTAACATAGTTTTCAAAATATGCACTAGTTTCTTCAAGATGATCAACAGAACAAGCTTCCAACTTCCAAATAAATTAAATAACATTGTACTATTGTTTTTTTTTAATTTATTCATAAATTTTAGAATGAACAAAATTTTAGAGAAAAAAGTATTTTTGCTATCGAGTGACGTCCTAATAAACAGAATAATTACACTTTCTAATAAATTATCTACATAAAGTCAGAAGTATTCAAGGTAAAATAAATTAATAGATATTAACAAATGTAACAACACATTCAGAGTGAATAAAGAAAGTTAGACACACTGATATGCTAGAGAAGTTTAATATCTTAAAGAACGGGCGAAATAGTTTAATGAAACAAAACTTACTCGTGAGTTAGGAGTTATTTTGAATCTTTCCGACGGACATATTGCTTGCAGCCATCGTTGTGTGAATTCGCCTTCTTTTGGGAGCGAAAATACTGCAACTTTTGGGCTATTTTCATAGTTGCCTTTGCAGTTTATATCACAGCATCTTCACAATATAATGTAATAACAATATATTAAAATGCGATGGCAATATTTATGACTATTTTTGAACTTTGGACGATAACGCTGCCTGTAAACAAAGATAACCACAACACTGCAATTGGCGAGTATTTTAACGCCAAACCGGTTCTCCGACCCCGTGATACTACAGGGGTGTAGCATTACCGGGGAGCGATTTTCGTCGCCGAGCGAGAAGCCAAGATAACAGGTAAATGTGGCAACCAAGACTACTGTTTTCCTTTCGGACTACTAGAGAAGCCATGTTTTGCGATATTGTAACCCGTGAAGAGGCTTTGTAATCGAGACGGTAATGGTATTGTTTGATTAAAGTTGTACACATTTATATCCGTGACAATTTTTAAAAAAATTACTAAGGAGGCTAATAACATATAAATCAGTTTTTCTACTGCAGTATATAAATGTAAGCTAAATTTACATTGAAGTAGTTTTTTTAAACTAGAAACTTTTTCTATTATTTCAGGTAAATAGTAAGAATTGCTTAATATATAATATACATGTATGTCTCAGAGAAATTACGTATTAAAACAATTTTATTTCTCTCCCTCCCTGGTGCAAGAAAAGATAAGTACAGTGGAATCTTGATAATTTGAAGTCTCATAAGGGCGCTTTTCCACTTACCGACACAGCAACGATAAATCATAAGCGATTGTCATCATCCGACATTGGAGCACACAAAATGCATGAAAATATGCTATGCGCTTTTCCATCTCCCGATTCAAGGACGATTGTGTCGTCTCTGACGGAAAGATATCGTTTGTCGTCCCATTCATGTGGGATGGCATCCGTCTTGCCTTTAAAATCGAGAGGACATTCATTCATCTGTTTACTTTCTTCGAAATATAACAATGGCATTTAAATTCGACATCTCTGCATTAATAAATCTAAGTTTCAATTTGCAGACGATTGATAAAAGATGTAGCAATAAAAGATTTTAATCATTTTATACTTTGTTTCATTAATTGTAGCGCAGACGATTTTTAATGCTTCAAAAAAATTTAAATTTTCATTCTGAACTTTCTTCGATAAGGAACACAGTAGTCATGACATGACGTGAATGTTTTGTGCGAATTAATTGAGCAGCAACCGTGTCTATGGGATAAGCGAAATATTTTATTCAAAAACAAAATTCATAGAGATAAAGCCTTGGAAGAAGTTTTTAGATTTTTAGATGAGGAATATGGCGGCAAATCTTCTACAGAAAAGAAAGAGACAGGTAAGTTCAAAGAGCATTGTTCGTAACTATAAAAATATATTATACACTTTAGATTAAATTACTTGTGTTAAATAACCTTGTCCAGATTTTAACTTTTTACTATTCTTTGTAAATTTAGTAAAAATATTTAATATCACCTAAAATCTTTTTGCAATTTCATGAAAAGTGTAAAAAACTCTCCTACAATGTACCTTTCTTTAAAAATATCGTGCACCCAATGCCGTTTCTTAATTTGTTTTCTTTTTCTCCGGATATAAAGCAAATATAGTAGTTGCAATCTGCTAAATTAAGCAGCCATAATACTATACGTGCGAACACAGTGCTGTTTCGAAATGAAATGCGGTGGAAAATAACCCGTTCGGAGAAACAATATCGTTTGAATGGAAAAGCAGTGCTATAGACGACACGACACCGTACTTATTGTTGCAGTATTACCGTCTGACTTTCGTCGTTGTCGTGTTGTCAAGTGGAAAAGCGCCCTAACTCGAATATCTCTTTATTTCAAAGTTTTCATCGAGTCCCAAAACTCTTGAGAAGGCAGTGGGCAAACCCAGATAATATAGACGAACTCGCGAACGCCGTTCGCAGAAAACTTTCGAAGTTTGCAGGAAATTTTTGCATTTTGTTAAAAAAGTTATAAATTTAGGAAGTTTTCTATCTGAAATGTGTCTTGATTTTGTTCATTGTGGGGCAGTAGCTTGTTACATACGAAACTGACACATTCATTAATCATGACGGATTGACAACCAACCTCATGGTAGAACCTGCACTTCATACAACTTGATATTTTTGTTGTTGGTAGCACTTTAGAATTCAGAAGCCCCCTTTTTTTGCAGAAAATTTTAAAGAAATTATTTAAGTTTACAGACAGTTTTACATTTTATCTAAGTCTGGCAGTGGGAATGTCCCATATCTTGAACTACCAGTAACTCAAAGCTTTTCAACAGTCTCTTGAAACTTCTCATTATTGAGATTTGACTTTACATATGTAAATACAGGTGTTTATATCACCTGTGGGTGGTATATCTGTGTTTATATTGTCGTCTTAGAAAACAGTAAGGTTTCAAACGATTGTCTAAATGGATGTTTTGAAAAGTTATAAACTTTCATTCAATAATTACAATATATACTAGGTTAAATTTAAGAAATTTAGTCCAAAAAAATGTTTAAAACTTGAGGATTGAACTTATCCTCAAGATCAAAGCTGCAAAAGTTTTTCTGAACAAAGCTCAAAACATTTCCCTGATTTTAATTCAACCCTTTTAATTAAACATTAAAGGAATGAATATCAACACATTCTAGCAAAATTTTATATTGCCTTAAATTGCCCCTTCGACAAATCTCTCAAGAAGCACCTGTTAAACTGTACTGATTGAAGAGAAGAAACTTAGTAAACATCACATTCTGGAGCGTGAGCGGCAGCGAATGTGTTAAAGTAAATCAGACTATGGTTACAGTGTAAGCCAGACTATGAAAAATGCGGGAAACACCGAATTTTATATTCAATTTTTTGCCTAGTTGATGTTGATTACTTAGAAATGACTTTGTTAAAAAAAGTGTAGATGAGATAATGCTAGAAGAAATTAAATTGAAGAGTTTAATTGGTATTAATTCAGATTAAAAGAAACATATAGCTGTAATAATAAATTGCGAAAAGTAAGTTTCAAAATACAGGCTTGTAAAATCATTTTTTTTTAAAAGAAAGATA
>JAXGGA010017105.1:0-25121 GCA_038373865.1 Uloborus plumipes | reverse complement strand
GAATGTAAAATATTGAATGAAATAATTTCCCCGCAGACATCTTACCCACTTCAAAATTTCTTGAGTTAACTAACAACAAACAAATAATTTTTAAAATGTAAATAAACTCCACAAAACAAATTATAGACAAAAATGGTAGAACTAAGAAAACTTACAGGTTTAGACAAGTGACAGTTATTTCATATGGATTTTCCCTATTTAGCCTCCTCTAAAAATCACTCCATTCAAGACCAACTGGAGCAAATATTATTAATCGAAAGTCAGGTATAAATTCAAAAATATCAACAAATCATTTCTTTGATTTTCTTTTCAATTCCTACATTTTACAATGTTCAAAAAATAAATCAGAAAAGTTACATGTAAGTAAAAAACACTTACCTCATTTTCTCTGGAGATACTGGTTCGGACGAATTTGCATGGAACAACCATGCTCAATAGGACAGCCCATACTACCTAGAGACCAACTTTTCAAACTGGCGGTCAATATAGAAACTCGGGGCCGTTTTTACTCCAAGCGGGCCTTTATCCCCCATCTACCCTAAATTCAAGTTTTAATGTTACATTTTTACACACTTCTAATTAAAACTTCTATAAGACTTGTTCTAAAATCTTCATTAATTTATCTTATTTCGTGACGATTTTTTTTTTCAAAAATAAGGTACCATTCCCTCTCCCTATTTCAACGGTTCACAACCTTTGCATTTATCAACTGTGAAACTAGTAAATATTGGTAAACACCCCGCAAAAATTTTAGTTTTAAAAACTAAATATATCACTTTTGTTTGGAAAAACCAATAATAAAAGTTTTTAACAATATAGCATATTATTAATAAACTTAGAACAGGGCAATAGGACTGACATTGCTTTGCTCCAAGTTAAAAAAAAAAGGCTTAGCTTCGGTCACACTTCCACAAAAGTCGTGCTTCCAATTAATTACCTAAAATTTCCCAATGCGCCATATTTTTTTTCTCTCGATAATTAAGGATTGACGATTAGGTAGGTAGTTAAGTTTGATTCACGTGATTATATGAATTTTGTTAAAGAACAACTCCGATTCAACCCTTTTCCGCTTTAGAAAATCCCACTTTACCACTTTAGAGGTAATTATGTAATTATCCTCAGGTTTAAAACCGCTCTCTCATCTTCTAGTGATACGATTTTTTGAGCAAATAACAATGACTTATCAATTGGCTGTAGGTACCATTTTTTCAACTTTAATCCATTTTAATAATTTCTAAGCGTGTTAATCATTATTACATTGGCCTCTGAATATAAAGGGACATACAGAACCCATCGACATTACTCCATTTTTTCGAAATGCAGCAAAATATATGAAGGGTCAGGGGGGAAAACCACGGTAGTCCACTTTTTGTTGAATTTAAACTGATGCTACCACCTGTTAGAAAAATAAGTATAATTTCGTTTAGTATATGCAATGTTCGTGAAAAAACACTAGTCCATGTATTATTGTCATTTTAGAACAAGTATACTGGGGAAGTTTATGAGTTCGTAAAGTTTAAATTTCGTTTTTCTCAAAATGAATCAAATGTGACAACCGTGGTTTTTCCCCCTGACCCTTCATATCATAATGATTAAAATGTTTACGCCTTTTAATATAATAGGTAATTCCACTGATGATTTTCTTTGAACAATAAATACCATTTAGCTTAAAATTGTGTAGGAAAACAGTTAAATAGAAAAATAATTCAACAATTATAGAGAGTTATCGAAATTACCTTCGCAAAAAACAATTTTCTGGAGTAAAGCAGGTTTTACAAAATATCATGAAAAATATCAAAAAATGTCAGGACTGAAAAATTGTAGTAAGTTATGGGAGCATGTCATCACAAAATATTTTCAGTGCGCTGACAATTTTTTAAGTAGTTTGATGAAGGGATGAGCTTTAAGATAATTATACAGGCATAATGGTAGTAAATGCTCACTGTTGTAGCATCAATAGCGAATAACTGGAACTGCTTAAAAAATAAACTTAAAATATCACAACCGGACTTAATCAACCACAGGACATAATCGCCAAACATTATATTCTTACTTTCTATTAGTCTCAGATACTGCTTTTTCCTCTCAAATACGTGACGGGAAGCTTGGTTTTTTGACCAAATGTTTATCCCAGGCATTCGCCAGAAAGTGATGTATGAAATTCAATATTAAAAATTCCGCTGTGCCCATGAACTAGTTTCAACTTAAATATTAGCAAACCTGTTTTAGATATATTACAAATGAATATATTTGTTTTAAGAAGGGAGGACATTAATGTAAAACCTACCAGGCAATACAAAACAAATATTGGAATCTGAAGTTTGTGTCAACAATTACGTTTTGACCGTTTTAAATGTACCAACGTTTTGGAATTTTCATTGTCATTAGTGTGGAGAATTTTTAATTAGTTTTTAAAAATAATTGCGATTTTCCGATTTTGTATCAAAAAGAACATTGATTTCTACTTCAGGCTAATAAGTTAATTAAGTAATGTAAATTTAACTCTATAACTAAAAATGTAGTAACGATCAGATAAAATGGGTTTATTGCGTTTTGAAGTAAGTAAATTGTGTTGACGGATCCCGTAGATTGGTTTTTTTAGATTTTTTCTTCAAAAGGTTTTTGCGAATGCATGAAACAAATCGTGGGGTTACAAGTGAAATACACTAAGTCAAAATTATTAACTTTCAGATTTTAGTTTATCTTACACGCAGAAATGAGCTGTTTCTAACTGGTGAAACCCACTAAGTCATATCTTTATTTAATTCAGTTTTTTTAAACAAATTTGTAATCACATTAAGTACTCAAGTCAAGTAGTTCTTACAGGTAAAACACACTAAGGTACTTAATTGCTTTCTAATGTTGAAAAATATTTCATAGTAAAAGTAAAACACACTAAGTCCATGACTTAGTGTGTTTTTCATGAACTAGGTTTGAAATGTTTTGGGTTGGTTGAAATTTTTTGATCAGCGTTTTCTCAAAATCAAGTTTTTTGACTTAGTGTGTTTCACTTGAAACCCCACGAATTCATAACAGCAGATTGGGTACTAAAGTCAGTTACTGCCAACCTCGAGAGGCGCACCTGGCGCTCATGAACGCTTCCATTTGAAAAAGGGGTGATAGGTTAGGAACACGCACTTTCCGGTGCTTTCAGTTTTTACTTCCTGGTTGAATGTTACTTTGAATTTCCTCCCCGTTTTGGGAAAATCAGAAGAGACCTCCTGCATGCGCAAATGCGAGGAAAATTTTACGATAAAAGATTAGACTGCAAGTAGTTGTGTGCATATTTATTTAGTTGCAAAGAAATGAAAAGAAAACTTCAAATATTACACTATCACTTTGTGTCAAAAATAAAGCTATTTTGATATTTTTGTTAATTTGTATTAAAAATTAGCAAAACATAAATGGTATAAAGTGAATATCTTATAGTTTCATAGCTCGTTTGCGAAAGATGTGTGGAAACATACCTTTCCTGATTACAAGACAAAGTTCTTCATCTGTTCCATCCATGCAGTCATTTTTGCCATCACATTTCAAACGATTTAAAATACATTGGTTGTTTTTGCATTTGAAACCATTGCAGTGTGCTTCATTATCTAAAACATTTTCATTAATGTTACCTTTAAGTATGATAAAACAAACTAATAGCTAAACATAGTACGATGACTGTATTAAACACACATGAACTACGTACTATATTTTACAAGTAGCAAAATCAAGAAATGAAGCTTATTGGTCACTAATTTTCTTTCACATATTCGTAGTAATTCTGATTAGGTACATATAGCAATCAATATATGTTTGAACACATTAAATTCCACGTTAGTGCATATTAATATTTTACTTTTATATAATGTAATGCTAGTTCTTAAAATTTGTTTTTATATTTAAAAATTGCACATAGCAATAATTAGGTTTTATTTCACGTAAATAATATAACCTATTATAAAGATTATCACCTTGTGAGCATGTGTGACAAGCTACCCGCTACGTAGCACCGGAAATATATATTCAAAACGTTGAGTATAATATTAAGTTTTATACAGTGATTTTTTATGCTTTTTCAAATCATAACAATATGGTTGGTCTGAAATCTTTATCGTGATTTAAATATAACACATATAATATCTCTTGATTTAAATATAACACATTTCGTCCATTTAGCAGAGATTGTTAAATCTTGTCATTATTCTTATTACATTGGTTCCCTATCATAAAAAGTATCGTTTGAAAAATATTCTCTCCCTTTCTTACCTCCTACCGTTCCAAAAAAAAAAAAAAAAAAAAAATCACATGACTAGTTAAGGGTTAAAATCTAAAGTATTTTTCACTGCAAATTATATGAGAAAATTCACGAATTGTAAATTTTCTATTTTTTAAAATTGTACACTTAAACTGTTGTGTTTAGGTGAAAATAATTAATAACATGATCAATCAAAAATCTAGCCGTGAATGACCAGTCAAGTTTACCAAGCCTCTGCAATCATTTAGACATATAAACACGAACTGGATTTTTGGAAAAAAAACTCAATGGAGAAAAATCAAGTTTTTGCATCATACTGGTTTAGCAGATTTATATTTTCAGAGCACACGTAACATTTATGATGTTGTTTACTGGTTTGTTTACGAAGTGCAAAAACTGCATGGATTAAAAGTTAAGCGGGGGCCACGGTGGCCTAGAGGTAGAGAATTCTTCTCGTAAGCAAGTGGTCGTGGGTTCGAGTCCCGCCCTACCCATGGTTATTATTTCAACCTCTCTATGCCGTAAATCTGCCCTGTGTTTGTCAGGAGGCAAGGGGCATAGTATGCAGTCTTCATGTCTTCATGTATGTCGAAGCTCATGGCTTCTGTATAAAGGTTAAGCGGCTTAAAATTGCTTTTTCTAAACTATGCAATTCTGATGATCTGTAATTATCGTATTATATCACTAAAACGGGATCATGAAGTAGTTAACCATTGTATAAGTTTTATGGCAAAAAATAGATCATAAAATTTAGATTTCAATTTAATTCTATGATTTTCAGATTTTCCAGAAGTGTCAACACTTTCACCGATATTTAAAATAATGTACTAGACTTGAATATTTTGTAGGAAACCACTCACAGTTCACAATATTAAACTTCATTATTTATATTTCTAACATATCCAAATATAATTTATAGGCTTCAACTAAGTAGCATCTTGTAAAGAAGTAAATATTGTAATATATAAGTATATGTACGTCGTGTTACATTTTACAGATTCTAGTTGAGGAAATCGCATACGGATTTCAACAATACCTCACGTCCATAGATGTTCAAATACGTTCTGAAAATTCTGATGTATTACCCTAAAGATTCTTAAGATACGGAATACAAAACAATTGCATAAACAACAGTTGCACAAACGTGAAATGCTATCGCAGTGAAGACTTCAAAAATAAATTTTAGATGTGCGGAAATTGTTTTTAAAAAACCAAGACATAAAGATTAAGTATTTGAAGCTTTAAAAATGTATCAATCACACTATTAAATAAGTTTCTAAATGTAAACAAAAATAAAATGCTTTGTATTTACATTACCGATGGTATATTTGAAATTAATGTGTTTAAATAATGAAAATAAAGTTACACAAGCACATAAAAACTCAATGATCAAATTGAGGCCTAAGTTACTAGATTTATTTAATGTTTTAGTAAGAAGAAGATAGGTTTATTTCGTCAAAAAGAAGCTGAAATAACTTAAATCACTGTAGCTTTACACATTTTAAAAGTCGATATCTGATTAAAAATTTAATTAATATTAAAGCAAAAACATAATGAATGTGCAATTTTGCAATCAGTTGGTCAAATAACGATTTCAAATTCCTTTCTTAACAAAACATTCAAAAGGAATAAAGTGTTAAACTTTTTATTGTCTCCCGATTCATATCGAATGTTCACATTTCCCATGTTACAAAGAAATGTTTCTAGAACAAATCTCAAAAACAAAAGCTCAAAAACATACTTTGTATTGCAATAAAGTCAGTAAACTGTATTCAAAAGCACAATGTTTACACTAAAGATATACACATGCTCGACTTAACGTGATTAAGTTTATTTCCTGCAAATTTATTTATTTACATTTAAACAACTTATTGAAAACATGCAGAGTACTTAAAAAACTTACTTATCGCTTTCGCTAAATTGAAACATATTAATGAAATTAAATACACTTTTCTTATCAGTGCACACATTCTTTTAGTACTCGATAAACACTCCAATGCAAAGAGTTTAACCTTCACGTGCAAGCCGAAAAGGTTTAAATGTGTATGCTAATACCGCAGAAAAGAAACTATTTGACGCAATGCAACTCTCACTTCAAGGTAGGTATTCTTTTAGTATCTTAAAACTTTTAGAATAAAACTTAACACAAGATCAATTCTGCAAACTATAACTATTTGTCTTTTTTTTCCTTTTTGATATCTTATATTTGTTCAATAATTGTCCTTAATTGAGTGATGGTAAATAATTAAATATAATTTGCTTCAATTTCACATACAAATATTTTACACCACTAAACTGGGAACAATGTTTTCTTCAATGTAAATTTTCAGTCAATAGAAGTACATATTAAGGCTGCCTTGCGAGTCATTGACTTCACATAATGTCAACGTACATTTTTACACGTTTTCAAGCTGAGAACAATCTATTTTAATTTTCTTTTAATTAAAGTTACATTAAAGTTGTGTGATACTAAAATTTATGTTAAAAGAAATTCCCGTATTTTAGAATGCAGCAGAATATTTTTTTCCGGAGTTGTGCTTGAACTTAAGCTGTTTAAATTCTCATTTTGTAAATTTTTCAAAATCAAATACTATTCTAAGCAGCAGCAACACTCGAAATTGGCTATAGACGGCACTTGAAAAGCGTCATAGAAGTTCCAATATTAGTAAAAAGTTTAATTATTTACGATTAAAAGCATTTACAATGTTAAAATAATTATTGTTGTCTTGTGCCGGCTAGGCTGGCATTCTGGGGTTCCCCATTTCACTTTTCTACAGTAATTTGATACAACGTCCGACTTCCACAGTACACAATTGCCATAAGAAACCGTTTATAGCGTAAGCAACCATAAAGAGCACAACAACACATTCGCACAAAGGAAGGAAAATTTATAGCAGAGAAAAAATACATCCCTACCCAAGCCGGTATTCGAACTCGGAACCTCCCCATCCGCAGTCAGATTTCTCTGACTACTAGACACAATGGCCGTCACTTGATACAGTAGCAGTAAAATGAAATCATATGAAGATTTCAATGTATTATTTTACATTATTTTATTTTATGAAAGATTTCCATGTAAATTATATTTAAATTTTCATATCAAAATAGGTATTTGAGTTCCATCTCTATCAGTTTCGCGTGTTTAACTTGGTACTTGTTTGCAATTTGAGCTTTGCTCATTCATGACTTGCCAACAACCTTTATTCCCCTTCCCAAATATAAGCTCAAATCATAACTGCTGACAATATATAAACAGCCTTGTTATGGCATCCAGAGGCTGCAGTTTAGACCTTGTTCTGTACTGAGCTGTCTGGAATAGTTAATAACCGAGCTGAAAGCAATTGCCCTCCCATTGTTGCTGAGATTACCCTAAAACTGGTGGGTAAAAGTATTTTTCCCCATGAGTGAGACTTCGTAAGCAATGGGATTTTTCCAACTCGTAAAATTAAGGTCAGGTCTTAGGTGAGAATCAGTAAGTTACCACCTTTAAGCCAAGACTGCCTGCAATATCCGACAATCCGGTTATGACATCGACAAGCTGCAGTTTTCTCCTAGATATTGAGCAGAGGACACTGTCCAGAAGATGGCCCACTCGTGCTCCTCTGTTGACCAATTGCCGTGGTCAAATACACCTACAGCGGGATCGAAAACATTGAGACTGGACCAAGGATAAGTAGAAGCGAGTTGCTTGGTTGGATTGTTTTTTTATTTTTCACTTATCACGTGTATGGTCATATCAGGATGAGCTGTTTTCTTTCTAACAAATGCTTCCCTCGTACACAACAGGTTATACACAGGGTGGTGGGGACAGCAATATGCTTTGGAAAACGTTCTTATGAGCGACTCTGAGGCTCTTAGCTGTGGTAGAATATATCATGAAAATTGCAGACTTTATGCACATAACTGTAGATCTGTTTCGCTTTAATAGCATCTGTTTTCCTAAATAGGAAGACCTCATGCTATAAGGCTCATAATGTGCTGGAGTGATTCAAGGAGCGTAATGAATGACGCTAATTAATAACCTGATCATATAACTCACCAATTTCTTTTGATGTATGAAAAATAAAGAGGCCGCAATAATTAGTGTTTGACTTGCAATTAAAAATCATATAAGGTCTTGTGTTTCTTCAGAATTAAGTCTTCTGTAAAACTGCATCAAGTGTCCTTGTATAACGGAGATTTAATTCCTTTACCTCATTTTGGTTTTCCATAGAAATATATCTACATAAAAAAAAATTATAATACAGAGTTGTATTTTAATGGTAAAAGACTGTTTGATGGTAAGATATGTGTAATTTAAAGCGGTTTGATTCGATTGATTCAAACAAAATTTAGAAGCTCCCATGCAAAAGGAGATCGAATCTTCCCAGTCTCTCTTACTTCGTGTTTTATTTTTTCGAAGTTCACAATTTAGTTTTTTAATCTAAATTTCTATACTTTGCGTGCACATATCGCGCTATCTGGACTGTTTTCCTACTTTTAGTAGTTAGTAGCAAATTACAAAACTCTTTAAAATTAATTCTTCTTTTGAAAAAAAAAAAAAAACACTTGTTTTTCAGTTTTCAGCAGATAAAAAACACTTCCGAATCTAATTAGCCAATGATGTTTTTAAAATAAATCACAATTCAAAGGTAAGGAATTGTAAAAAATATTCTAAAAGTAGTTTAAATTTTATTCTGCGCTTAATTGTTCTAAAGCACCAGGATATGCAAATATTTGAAAAAACTGACATCTTAACTTTTTTTTTCTCTCCAAAACTTAAAAGCATCATTTTGTACAAGACAGTGCACAAAATCGTTTTAAAGACCTCGAAAGAAGTCAGAATTTAGATAAGATATTTTTCAGCATATTCTTATGCCCAATATTTTAACAGTTGATAGATGGTATCTACTTCCAAAAGTTTTTTTTTTTTTTTCATCCGCTAGTATTACCTCAGGAGTTTCTATTAAAACAAAAAATAAGACAGAAAAACAATCAGGGAAACAAAAGAGAAAAGAACTTTGAGTACTACCTATCCATTCTTTTGCAAATAGTGCTGAGAAAGATAGAAGAGACGGTAATCTTTCATGGTCTAGAAAAATCCGGTTTTGTAGCTAAGATGGGATTCGTAAGTAATTTATCAAACCTTTAAAAAAAACAACTTTTCAAAAAGTGCAAACAAAATTCTAAAGGAAAAGTGAATGCTAATAAAGTGTGTGTATGCATTTTTTTATTGAAAAATTCTTTTGGTCTTAGAAAGATTTGACTCAACAGTTTCCTAGCTTTGAAACGTACATGGAGGGGCTTTTTTTACATAAAGCAGCATGTTTCTCTTTTAGTTATGAAAAAAGTTAAACTCAAGTGCAAAACTTTCAAATGTATTTTTATTCAATTTCTTCTTATTAAACAAGCCTTAATTGGTGCTCTGGTTATAAATATTGAAGATAAAGATTGTGTTAATTATTTTAATATCAAACGGATATCTTTTAATAGTTACAAAGGAGAAGAGGTAGCTGCGATAAAACAGAGTATGAATAATCATATTTTTCAGTCATAAAGTTATATTTTTGTTCATCATGAGAAGTGAACTTATGCGTAACTAAAAAAAAAATATTACTTTGTTCAACTTTTTCTAAGTGTAGCAAACGAAAGACGTCGTTCTTTTTAACTGAACGATATAATATTGTACAAGGGGAGAAAAAAGAGCATTATGAAGTTGGAAATACCCATCGAGTAGAAATATGAATCCTATTAAAAGTGTGTGGATGTCTTTTAGAAAGGCAACTTCCTCCCAACAAACAGGGAATCATCATCTGTTCACGAAAATAAGAGTGCTCTATCTTACCTCAAAAGCTATTGAATCATGAGTTCACCCTTTTGAATTATTAGTTTGTCCTTTTGAATCATGAGTTTCGTCTGAGTTTACCTTTCAGTGAAGAAAATTACCCCACCTCACATGGGTGGGTAAGCATATTCCCTATTAATACAGGATCCGGCGTAAGGAGTGACACGATATAAAAGAGACAAAACTTCGAAACAACAACTTTTTCTAAGAGTTGCAAACGAAAGACGTCGTTATTTCCAACTTTGAACGATATAACATTGTAAACGGGTTGAGCAAAGAGCATTATGAAGTTGGGAATACTCATAATGTAGTACATGAACCCTATTAAAAATGTATGTGATGTCTTTCAGAAAGGCAACTTCCCCCCAACAAACAGGGAATCCCTCATCTATACACTAAAATAAGAGTGCTCGATCTTACCTCAAAAGCTATTGAATCATGAGTTCAACTTTTGAATTATTAGTTTGTCCTTTTGAATCATGAGTTTTGTCTGGGTGAATCGGGGTAATTTTCTTCACCTTGCAGTGAAGAAAATTACCTCGATTCACATGGGTGGGTAAGCATATTCCCTGTTAATAAAGGATCCGGCATAATGAGCGCCACGATTTAAAAGAGAAAAAACTTCGAAACAAAGTCAAAACTTTATTGAGACAAGCATTGAAAACAAAACAAAAAAAAATGTATGCCATTTACAATACCAAAATACAATTGATACCCCGTTTTCACAGGAAACTGATGGAAAATCGCAAAATTCTGGAAAGTTGCTGATTGGAATTTTCTTACAGTTTATGTGCATAGCTATGCATTTTTCTGTTTGTAGCTCGAAAATCAGTCTGTGTAAATGACTTGATCAAGGTTCACAATAGAATAGAGTTTACTGAAAAACAATATTCGATAATAGAGAAAATACAAGTAAATATTATAGCTTGCGTTAATACACAACACAGTAAATGTGAATCTTTACAATGAAAAATACTCTCCAAAAGGTAACACAACCATTTCCGTTTTGCACTTAAATATTTATCACTTATGAGAATTTAACATTTAATATATTCTCAAACATTTTAGCTGAGGACAAAGTAAAAGCTTTGGTTGGATTACACTCCCTCCCTCCCCTCATTTTAGCAACAATTAAAACTCGACATCATTTGAGTGTTAATCAGTTGCAATGACTCTTTAGTTCCCTTTTAAAGCAGCGCCGAAGGTAAACAATATCTTAATTAAATATCTCATTCATCTTTCTTCCCTTGATCGATCTTATTCGCCTCATTTTAAATGCAAACAGTTAAACGCTTTCTAAACGCTCATTTAATAAGGATAAGCACTGATATATTTGGAGTATTAATCTAAATTGAGATTGTAATTACTACGGCCACGAATGAAATAAATTACTCGTGAAAGAGATAATTTTAAAACTTAGGGAATTACGAAAGTTATAAGTGACCCGTTAAATTATTTGAAAAGGTGTTGAAGTGGTTTTAGATTATTTATATTTGCCTACACACTCATAAATAAATCGATAGACCGATATATAAATATATAGGTGTATGTATGTATGTATATATATATATATATATATATATATATATATATATATATATATATATATATATATATATATATATATCTGTGGCTTGGTTCTAAAAGGGCCTAAGTCAAAAATGTTAGCTTCGAGAAAAAGGCGATAAAAGATATTTGAGATTTTTTAGAATGCTATATCTTTCTTTTTTTAAGATTCCCATTATTATTTTTTGGTATTTGTTTATTGTTAGTGTAAAAAAACATTATTTAATCATATGAAATTTTTTAACCTGTTACTATTTTATGTAAATATTTTGACATTGGCCCTTCTTTGTATTTAAAGCTAATGCAACAATACAACCAGTTTTAGTTTGATATTAGACATTGGCCTTTGTAGAATTAGAGTTTTACTAAATTGGAAACTTTTGATGTAAATAACACAGAATGTAAAAAAATTGACATTAGCCCTTTTAGAAAAAAGGGCTATCTATATAGATAGATAGATAGATAAATAGATAGATAGATAGATAGATAGATAGATAGATAGATAGATAGATAGATAGATAGATAGATAGATAGATACGACTTCCGCACAGCAAAAAATAAACTATTGTTTTTTCAGTATAAGACTAGCAGCAGAGGTGTTCCAGTTTAAAACTGTAAAATGCAGTGTAATAAACTAAAAATAGCAATTTTACAGTTTATTACTGTAAAATTAACAATTTTTACAGTTCATTGGCTTCTCTATCAATTTAAATGTAAACAAATTGTATTTATTATTTTTGTTTTAAGCATATATATAGATAGATAGATAGATAGATAGATAGATGCATAAATATATACGACTTCCTGCTATTGTAATGTCTTTATTTTTATCGTATTCTCTATCAATTTAAATATAAACAAAATGTATTTAGTTTTTTTTGTTTTAAAAACGACTTCCGGCTATTATAATGCTTTTGTTTCTTATCGGATTTCTCATAAATTTTAATGCAAACAAAATGATTTAACTTTTTTTTTAATAAAGAGAGAAAAATGGAGTAGAAGTGGCTTTTAATTCTTTATATTTATCTACAAACATACATAGATTGATAGATAGGTATGTAGATATACATATATATAGATAGATAAAAAGATGCAACTTCCGGCTATCGTAATGTTTTCATTTAACATCGGTTTGTCTATCCATTTAAATCTAAACAAAATGTATTTACTTTTTGTAAAATAAAGAAAGAGAGAAAAATATTGCTTTTCAACTTGAAATACCTTTCCATTTACAACTCCACAACTAAGACGTAATGAAGTAATCGTCAAAGACTGCATGAATAATTTGTTAGATGTAATTTAATTTGTACAAACAGGATTAGAAACATTTTTATTTTTACTTTTTACTCTTTATAAGAATAATATTTAACTTCACCTGAATGATATTTTATTACACGAAAAAACCATTTTTCCAAGTCGATATTGAAGATAATGAAATTCCCTTTCATAACATAGTTTTCTTCTATCAGTGAAAGAAGGAAAAATAGTTTCATTCCTTATCACACTTCAAAACTACGGAAGTACGAGTCTAGAAAATTGGTTTTACTCTTTTTACCTTTGAATTTCTTTGAAAAATGTAAAAAGGGTAAATCCTTTTCGTTTCCTGGAAAATGCCTTCCTCTTTACTTTCCTTTACTCTTATTCAGGCAAATATATTTACATTTTGAAAAATCAAGGATTGTATGATTCCACGTTCCCCTTTCAGTTCTTGTTTGAGGTTTAATCATTTTAATCAATTTGAAAAGTTGTAAAAATTGTAGCATGGGGTACAATAGTGATGATCATGTTTAATATTGTATATCCTATACTTAAAAGAATAAACGTGTTTTTAAGGTAAATATTTATATTTAAAATATTAAAAGAGATACTTTGTCGTTTACTAAATACACACAGTAATATCTTGCTATACAGTGGTTTCTTAAAAAATGAATGCAGCTTTGAGTGTATATTCATTACATATACATTACATACTTTAAAAACTTATCGGCCTATCTTCAGAGATCCGCTTATGAATCACCATCCAGTAATTAAATAACTTAGCAGCGTTTCACTCTCTACCTGGAAAATAAAAGTTATGTCATATGTTACACGTTCACTTAGTCAGACTTATACTTTTTTAAAATCTGGTGTGAACCTCATACTACTTCCTTTTACGTTTAAATTTCATAATATATGCATTAAGTGTTATAATAGTGTAAGAAAACAATTGAAACATTTATACACGATAGCTCATCGCAGAAAAATGTATGTGTGTTCGTAGAAAAATTTTTTAGTGCATTTCCCAGGGATTGGCAGCCATTCTTTCATGTGCCACTGCCACGAGAAGTTTTAGGGTCTAATTGCCTCCATCCAGTTTTCCGCTAAATGGAGTAACATGGGCTCTACTCGACCTAGGAATTTTATTAGTGGGTGGTTCGTAGAAAAATGCTTAGTGGACACCCAGGGATCGGCAACCATTCTTTCATGTGGCACTACTATCGGCGAATGCCACTGCTACGAGAAGTTTTTGGTTCTGATTGCCTCCATCCAGTTTTTCGCTAAATGGAGTAACACGGGCTCTACTCGACTAGGAATTTTATTTTCGACTGCACTAACAGTTTAATTTTCTACAAGAGAACTAACTCTATGTGAAACGAGCACGCTAGGGATCTTTTTCATTTTCATGCCGAATAGTCGTACGACATGGATGCTGTCAAATTTCTGCATCTTGAAGATCCACCGATTCGTGCCAGGTCTGAACCTGCAACTTTGGACGTAAGAGACCAGCGTCTAATCACTACACCACCGTTTCGGCCCGAAACTGGCATAATATTCTGAAAACATTAAAATTTTACAGCCCTATCAACAGAATCAGCAATCCAATTTTTAAGATAATAATATTACAAATAATGCTAAAAATCGTAAAAAATACCATTACTTTAATATTCATACATGCGTAAACTCATTACACACATGCTTTTTCAGACTGAAAATATTACTTCCCCAGTATTTATAATTTCTAAATTACCTTAATTTTGTCTCTTTATTATTGTTTGTATATTTAAGTATGTCCTGAAGAGTTTCAAAAATGTGTTCTGTGTTCTTATTTGGCAATATGTGCCGTACACTGCATAATCGATATACGGCACATCGTGAAGTCTAAAATTGAACGTCGCAGCAACGTGTATCTTTCCACTAGGAAATTGAATATGGTATAGATGAAATTAGAGAGCACAAAATTATACAGTAAAGGTTATATCTCCAAGGTATATATGGATCACCACAACTAGTTGTCGTTGTCTTATGACAGCTAGGCTGGGAATTTGGAGTGCGCTGCTTCACTTTTCAACCTCTATCGTAATTTGGTGCCAGAATTTCACAGTATATAAATTGCATACGTACCAGTTTATAGGGTAGGCAACCGTATACAGCACAACAACACAATTGTCGAAAGAAAGATAACGACAGGAGATTTAAAGTATTGTACATCTATGCCCGATCCGGAATTCAAACCTGGGACCTTTCCATGCAGGTCAGACTTCTCTGACCACTATTAGATAAGGTATCCAGCGAAGATAACTGCTACAAATAGTACTGAAGGCACTCATCCTGTTTTGGTGCAAGAAATGGGGCTATACATCTGGTAGGTGTTGCTGTACAGCAGAATTTAAAAACCTTTTCAATATTTTTAAACTTGACACTATTGTTTGAAATTGACACTCGTTCTGCACAAAACATAAAAAAGTCCATTTCGTATCTTTGCTTCTCACTACCGCATATGTTTTGTATATATTTTTACTACCTGTGTTAAACTTTGGTACTGTCATGTGTAATATTTTATTACACATTCCATTGGTTACAATTTGGATTTTGTTCCTTTTACTTTGTTTTTCTTCCCCGCTCTGCGTTTAAATTCCCCTTCTTGTTACCATGCACTTTCTGTGGGGATATTTTGGCCATTGGCATCTTGCGGTTTGGAAGAACTACTGCTCTCATGCTTGTTTGATCATTTATCGTTTTTGGCGACTTTTCCCCCTCTTCTCCTCTACTCTGTCTTGGCGATGCGCCGTTTTGAGAAACCTGCTTTGGCTCGACTCTTGGCGAATTCATTAGTTTCTTGTAACATGGTGTTGAGCAGGACTTTTTAGCTAGGCTTGCGGCTTGCACTGATATTTTACTGATGTAGTTTTAGGATATTTTGGGCTGTATGCCTTTTTATTGCATTTCTGCCTTTTATGTAAATTACTGGAACGTACAGTGAGTTTACTCTTTCCCTTTTCATTTCTTTTTCAATAATTTTGTTTCCCCTGTTTTTTTAACCTAAATTTTCCTTGGCAGACTTTTAATGTTTGGTTAGGAGCGTGATGTTTTGTTACTTGAACCAATCTCTGTCTAAATTATTAAGCTCGCTATTTTAGTTGATTTTCTGAAATTAATTCTGATGAATAATTTGTATAATGCCTTGTGATGAATAAATAAGTTTCTTCAGTTTGAAATTTCAGTTTATTTTCCCATGTGCTCTATCTTGTTAGGGTTAATCTTCCTTTGTTACAGTTAGGGTTATCGACACCTTGCCTATTAGTTTAGGGTTCGAACTCTGGGGAGTTCAAATGTTACTATTGCGGTTTTAGTATTTTTACCACTATACGATCACCTTTATTTGTGTACGGCCAACTATCCCCATTATTTTTAATTTTACCAATCAGAATACGACAGGTACGATTATTTATAAATGACAGCCTATATATTTGGAAATAAAAGAAAAAAGTGTTTAAGAAAACTTTCCATCCATTTTAGTCTTAATTTTTTCTCTTGTCTTTTAGAAGATAAAAATACACGAAACATTTTCATTTGCTTTCGCACGCATACATTTGTTTTAATTGACTGTCGTGTTATTTGAATCTTATCTAATTTCGTACATTTAAGGCGCATAGTACAACGTGCGTTGCTTTACTTCAACAAAGTGCGCTATCCGAAATAATTTCTAAGCGACGCAGTTAATGAGTATGTTTATCAGACAATGTTCCTTTAATTAATCTTTTTCCTAAAGTGTCGAAGATAGAGATTGCTTAATAAATGCTTTCGAACGTAAAAATAATTTCTCTTTCCGACTTAATTAAATCTCTAGAAGTGACAGTACTAAAATTGAGATTCTTTCAAATCAAATTACACAGAAAGAGTTTATGATCTTTTTGAAAAAGTTGTAATTGTGAAAGATTTTTGAAACTTTCCCATTCTAATGAGGTTAAAAATTTTCGCTCTCATCGTGCTATATTCTTTTGTAATGCATTGCAGGTTTTCATTTAATTGCTATTTAAAGCAAAAACCATCACAATTAAACACGTTTCAAGTATTTTTAAATAAATAAATCTGTTTGATGAGAATACATTTCAAGAATTTTTAGCAAAAAAACCCCTCTTGCGTGTTAGTAATTTTATGCTTTATATTTTTCAGACGTGCTGAAATGTGAAATCACTTCGCAACAATACTCAAACAGAACTGATCTCGCTCTTCTTTTTCTTTTTATTTTAATGTTTCAAGAGCAAACTAAGAACAAATGATGAATTTCTGTAATTTTTATTTCAAAAAAGAGGAAAAAAATATTTTAGTTGCATTAGAAGGCTTAATTAAGAGTTCGTTTATTACTTTGTTTGAAAGAAAAGAACAATGTACTGAAATATGAAATTAATGCCGTCATTTTTAATTATTATAATTTTATATTTTTTACTGCTTGTAGAGTCAAACATGTACAGAACCTGAGCTTTTGAACTGTACTTTTTATTTTTTTATAGACACTCATTGCTAAAAATGACAAATTAAAATCGATTTGATTTTTTTTTTTTTTGTCGTGTGCCAGCCAGGCTGGCAATTTTGGTGTGCGCTGCTTCACTTTTCCAACTGTATCGTAATTTGGTGTGAAGTCCGACTTCCACAGTACACGCATGCCATAAGTACCCGTTTATAGGGTTGGCAACCTTTCACACAACAACACATTCACACAAAGAAAGGACAAGGACAGGAGAGAGAAAGCACATCCATGCCCAAGCCGGGACTCGAACCCGGGGCCACACCATCTATGGCAGCCTGCGCTGACCACTAGACAAGTTAGACGGCAATCGATTTGATACTTGGATAAATATATACTTGCCATGTGGATGTCTTCTTATGCATATTAGCCCTTACAAATAGTTTAAAAAACCATTTTTTATCATAAAGCGTTTGGAGATCCTCAAAAAGCACTATGACTCAAGGTAACTCAGTCAAAGGTGGAAATGGCTCCTAGGCTAGACCACGAGCAAAAAGGAAACTTACACTGTTTTTATCTATAAAATGGTGGCATTGTATTGTAAAGCCAGTATTTTCAGTGCAAATGGGTGAAGAGTACAATGTTCGGTCGTAATTGTATCCAGTGATTTTTACTTTCGAGGAGCAGCTCTAATATCCAACTCAGAATGTAGTTTAATTTATAGGTATTTAAATTCTTAAAACTTTTAGTAAAGATACGTTTTGTAAGGGATTTTTTTTTCTCAAAAAACTGAATTCAATTTAATCTATTTTATGTCATTATGAGCTAAGCAGATTAAAAGTTTACGTCTTACAATTTGGGATTATATGAATGTTCTTACGAAGGAAACCATAAGAAAACATACCTAAGCTAATGTAGAATTTTTTTCTTCAATATATTGGTATCATATGAACATTTCTCACTGTTCTACTATTATTATTTTAATCATATTCTTGGAAGAAAACTATGACAACCGATGCTGATCTTTGTATTTATTTAGAAGCAATTTTCTAGCAATTATATTTTCTCTTTTAATACACCTTCGCACTCTTCTAGAAGAAAAAATACTTTTCTCAACATTTTTGTTTACATTTTAAGAATGATTTCAACTCATCGGCCACATTTGGAACATCAGATTCTCGGAATTTTAAACCTACTTTAAAATGTTATATATTTTAATGAATCATAATATAAAGTATGAACTTTAAAACTTCTTTTTTTGAAAGAATCAATACTTTCTACAGAATATTTTTTTATTAACAAGCGTATAAAATTAAAAGCCAAAGTTTAAAATTACTTCAATAAGGTGCTAATACATAATCAAAAATGTCGCAACCGATCAGAAGGACTGAGCAAAGTAATTTAAATACTATTACCAACCTATCAAAAACTAGTTTTTATTTTATTTATTTTTTTTTGCATTTAAAAATACGAGCAAGTTTCTAATTTTGAGAAAGATAGTCATGATTGATCTATACATCACACCGATTATGATTTGACATGATCACTAACATCTGAATACTTTACTCGGATCAAAATTTATTTTAAATATTCCGCTTTCTCTAACAGAAACTAATTTGAAATGAACCTAAGCTGCTATTCTTCTTGCAAAAGATCCCGCGGCAGCACTCTGTAAATTTAAGTTTATGAAGGCGAACTTTTAAGGCATCTTTCTTTTCGATAGTTAGAAAGAAGAATTTTGGTTTTATAGCATTTATCAAATAATGATGAAGAGTAGGGGAAACTTATTCCTTATAATAGAAAAGTCTTTTTCTCATGTATTTTAGTTAAACGTATTCTACTTCGGATGGCGTATCATTGATTTTCTAACTGATGTACATGTGTGATAAGCAGGATACTTATTATGTATTACTATAATTTTAGTTCTGGTACATAAATGTAGAAGAATTTTCCCTTTTTAATTTCTAATAAGGGTCATTCCATAGAAATGGCAACCTCAGCCGAAGAAAAAAAAATACCGTAATGAAAAAAATATCAAAAAATAAATAAATAAATAAAAATCATACAACATAAGGAGTTAAAAAAAACTGAAAAAGTATTGTAATTATCACTGATATTAGCCATAATAAAGAGTTTGTAGTGTGTTTACTGCTTGTTATTCGATGGTTACGTCAGTCACGTTACGTTAGTCACGCTCCATCTTGTGTAAAAGTGACACTTAAAACTAAAAAATATTAAGGTTTAATAAATGTGTTTTATGTTTTTAAAAGCCAACTTTTCACATTTTTCAAATATATCATTCAATTTTTAACACTTGCTTAACTTTGCGAAATTTCTGCCTCACAACATGAGCATTCATTTTCAGGGTTGCAAAAATGTTACGTTAGTCACGCTGCTATTTTGGTTAAAAAAAAAAAGCTACTGTCAGTAAATTTGTTTTAAATTCTTAGCAGAAATGATGGATAAATTCCATGTACATTGTAAATACACCAGCATAACTAAAAATATTTAGTTACAAGTAGAAACAGTTACAAAATCAGCTCTGAATGTTACGTTAGTCACCATGGAATGACCCATAGTAAGTAACAGCTCCAATAGAGAATTCCATGTATAGTGGCTATTACTAACCTAACCCCCCCCCCTCCACTTCTTTTAAATAAATTCATTTAATTTTTTTTTTGTCTTTTTTATGAAACCTATCTTTTTATTTTATGTCTAGTTTGTGTACGTTATAGAATTTTTTTTTGTTTTAATAGAAGTTATTCAGAGCCGCGCTGTAGCAATTTTCCACGTTAGCAAGTGGGTGTTATTTATTTATATTGCATTTTAGCCTTATCGTTTGCTTCTGCTACACTAAAAATTAGATGTTGTTTTTACAGTAAAATACAGCTAATTTTATAGTAACAAACTGTAAAAATTAGATGTTGTTTTTATAGTAAAATACAGCTAATTTTATAGTAACAAATTGCTAGTTTTACAGTACTAAACTGTAAAGTTCATAATTTTACAGTAATAAACTGTAAAACTGCTAATTTCAGTTTATTAATGGGCATTTTACAGTTTTAAACTGCAACCTCTGCTGCCAGTATAATGGTGTTGTGTTTACAGTATAATACAGCTTATTTTGTTACAAAAACTATAAAATTGTGGTAATAAACTGTAAAATTACTGTTTTACAGCAATAAACTGTAAAATTGCTGCTTTGCAGTAATAAATTGTAAAATTGCTGCTTTACAGTAAAAAATTGCTAAATTGCTAATTTTACAGTTGATTATAAACTGTAAAATAGTTAATTCTACAGTTTAATACTGTGCATTTTACTGTTTTAAACTGGAATCTTTGCTGCCAGTATTATACTGTAAAAACAACAGCTTATATTTTGCAGTGTATTTTTTTATGTAGTAATGTTAGCTTTTTCTTCTATTTTGGCTGCATGTCAAATTTTACATTCATGTTTGTTTACTAGTAATTTCAGCACCTTAAAGAAATTTTCTGCAGAAGTAAAAAATAAATACTAGGATAGAGCTTTTAACGCACTTATTTTTGATGTCATGTGAAATAGTATTTTTAAAATTATTGAAAATGTTAAAGATTTTTCTGCTTTCGATTTCTGCTTTCGAAAGATTCTTGTCTGCTTTCCGTCACTGAATTAGATGTAAGGATGAATTGAATATGAATAATTTGAGTAACTCAGAGCACGAAATGTCCATTAAGAAGTCACAACACAAAAGCAAAAACACTTAGCATTATGCTAATTCTGGGTTGCATGCGTATCCGGTCGTTCTCACTAATGTCACAATCTTACACAATTATTTTATTCAGAACACAAATGGGTGGGGGATTGTGTTCATTTGAGCTATACGTAATACATGCACAGGAAACTTCGTCGGATTTCCGTTTTCCTAAAAGAGTTATAGGAATCTAAAGCACGCCTGGAGAAAAGATAATGGCATATGGTGCTGTATTACTGTAATTTTCTAGTCGTTTTAAATGATAGGTTATAATTTAAGATATTATTACTTTAAACATAGTATAACTTCGCCTTATGATTGTAATAAAATGTGGAATAATATAGTTGGAGAATGTGAAGCAGTAGTGAAAAGTAAGGATAATATACTTTTCTCAAAATAAACATATTGAAATTTATTTTGAAATACATAAAAATAACAACGTACTTTTTAAAAAATGAAACGTACACAAAAAATATTTTCTTTTTCTTTCTGGTTGTAAATTGCACACTCCAAAAAAATATTGAAAAATTGTAACTTTGCCATAAGTATGGGGCGAAGTGATAAATAAAATATTTTTTTAATGTTTTCATTTGACTCTTAAAAATATTTTTCATGAAATGAAAAAAAAAACGAATAAATATACGAATTAACTTCATAACAGAATTTTTAAAACCCTGACAAATTAGTCTATGTATTTACCTATATATTTTGATTAAAAATCATAAATGTCCTCTATATTAAAGGACGAGCTTAATTTGTCTTATAAATAGGGTAGCAGGTAATCAGGCCCGTCATTTAGGGGGGGCAGGGGGGTCAATTGCCCCCGCTAAATGACGGGAATTTGAGAAATCAATGTATTGGCATATAAGTGGGCTGTGTTTTTGCCACTTTTTGGTAAATTTTACATTGTATATGCATCCTTTGCTCCCCCCCCCCCTGGAAAAATTCGAAATGACGTCCCTGCAGCTAATGTGTATTGTTAATTTAACATTGTTTACATTTTGTTGATGAGTATATATTTTATTTAATGATGAGTACAAACAAAAGAAAAGCCGAGTAGTTAAATGCAGCTGTAATTGTGAAAAATGTTAAGTGTCTGTAAGAGGAGCTATTTGCTTAATACAAACAAAAATGAGTGAAATACGCGTCCTTATCTTTTCCATTTGTTTTTTAAAGAAAACGTAACACATTTCAATAAGAGCATTTTACATGTCCATTGAGTTTAAAAATTCAAATTAACTAATGATCTGTCGTCAAATATTTAAAACTTAAACAGCAGGATCTATCATTCCATTACTAAAGTTTTATTATTTAAGTGTATTGGTACTAAATAAATACAACGCATGCATTAATATATGAATTCTTTATCTTTACAAATACTGTTAGGGAATAAGTATGTTAGCATTTTTAACTTCATTTATAATTTATGTATTACTTTTTCGGACCGCGTACATTTAAAAATAATTGAAGTATACTTCAGGTAGACGAACTGCGCTACAGTCATGCAGAACTTCATTTTCACCTGCCTGTTTACTTAAAATTGATATAAAGAATGATTGATTAGTCGAGTTACAGAACTGATAAAAATGAATTTGGTACTTGAGAAATAATCTAGAGATAAACTAAAAACAAGAAAAAAAATGTCAAGAAAAAAAAATTCAAGATTTAAGTTCAACTTTAATGTATTTTTTCCGCCTTTGGATGCACACATTCACGAGAGGAGAAACGGGAAAAAAATGCGTGTAAATAGATGCTTATTAAAATTATAGGATATTTTCCCCAACAATAACGGTAACTTAGTTTTTTTTGTGACTGTTTTGAGTTCGGTACGTAGTAAAACAAATGAAATCTTACCCAGCTTAGCTTAAACTTATTCATCTTACCTTAACTGACTCAGATTTGACGTGGCATTCCCTCGTTCTCGAAGTATACTCTTATAAATTACTGTAGCAAGAAGTGCAAGCATTCAAAATTGAAAAAAAAATCTCTATTATCCTACATTGTAACGGAAAACTTGTCAACAAGCTATAAAATAAACAAACTCTTTCTTCCAGCAATTCTCAAAATATAAAACATAATATTTTTTCTCGGGTTATATTTTCTTCAATTCTAGAACTCGCAGGGGCACTTACTCTATTCAACAAAAAACTTTTTGTTATTCAACACACAAAGCATTCAAAAACTTTCAACATGCATCAGCGTCTTAAGGAGTGAAATAAAGTCAGATACAAGAAAGAAGCCATTTTAGGTGAAAGGGAAAGAGACTAGTGCTGAGGTTTATAAAATCTAAAGAAAGAGAAGCTTTCTAAGAGCGGATGGCTTCAGTGTTAGCATTATTCTTGTCCGCATATTTTGTTCAAGGGGGCTTATTGCTTTTGAAAATTTAAATCTATCTCCTATAAAACTGACGCTTTTCTTAATTCAATGCAATAAATAATGTTGGGCACACTGCAAAATATGAACTGTTGTTTTTACAGTATAATACTGGCAGCTGAGGTTCCAATTTAAAACTGTAAAATGCACAGTGATAAACTGTAAAACTAGCAATTTTTCAGTTTCTTACTGTAAAGCTAGAATTTTCAGTTTCTTGCCGTTAAATTTAACTGTATTATACTGTAAAAGTATAATACTGAAAGCAGAGGTTCCAGTTTAAAACTGTAAAATGCACGGTAATAAACTGTAAAAATAGCAATTTTACAGTTTATTACTGTAAAAAGTAGTAATTTTATAGTTTATTTCTGTAAAATTAGCAATTTATATAGTTTATTACCATAAAATTAGCTGTATTATACTGTAAAAACAACATTCATGTTTTACATTGTAGATGTGTTGTATTCAAGCTTTGGCTCTTATGCTTAGCCCATGAAAATTAAATATCATTTCAACTTTATTAATGAAGGCGGCTCAAAAAATACAGTTCCACCTCAGGCATGTTGGCACTTTTTTAATTTAAGGTGGTTGATAAAAATGCGGCAATAAAGATACTTCAGCGTGCACAGCTTTTTAAAATGAAAATATCAATGCAGTACCACCATACGTTTTCCACACAGACATTTTGGCTTATTTGCATTGTAGTACTGATTAAACTTAATACAGTTTGAAACTGGGGCTAAAATATTAACAATATAATTCCTTTTAAGCTTTAAACAAGCTAATGATAATTTGTATAAATATAATAATATTCGTTAGAAATTTCAAAATTTTACTTTTTCAGTAAGTGTTAAGTGAAATTTCCTAATTGGAAAAATCAGTATCTTCTGTAATAAATATCTTGCAACAAACTTTGAGAGCTGTTGGGACCCAAATGCAACGGTGCGGGAATTTCATGGCAGAAATTTACCACTAAAAGTCCTTGCCGCTTAATAATTCTGCACTTCCGGCGAAACCCAATGAAGACATTTTAGAATTAATTTTCAATGACATAAAAACTTCCTACAATTTGGTAACTTGTTGACGAACATATTATGAAGCTGTTGTACTTAATAATTAGCTTTTTTTCCTACAAAATGTGACGGAAAATTAGTGGTAAGTATACTTACCACCAATTTCATCAATTATTTTAAATGTTCATGGTAATCTCTTTTACCTAATGTATAGTAATCACCTTTAATATTCAATTCCTTTAGTAGATTGTAGAATTTACTAAATAAATTTAGTATACAGGGTGTCCACTCCTATCGTGGACCAATAGCTAATTTCTAAACCGTTAGAGATAAGCATATAGTTCATTTAGGAAAAAATCTCCAAATTACGAAAGGAATTTTGGGTCTATTCAATGTTTTTCAAAAAATCAAATTTTGAAAGAGTTACGAAATTTAAATTTTTATACAGCCCCCCAGTCCGATCAATCATATTTAGTAAAACATTCTTGACACTGTAACGTTTAAAACTAAAAAAAAATCACCCTTCTACCACAAAAATTGACCGAGTTATGACGTTTTGAAAAATCAAGATTTTGAAGGATTTCGCATACGGTCCCGTAAGTGATCTCTCGATGACGTCATGAACTAATGCAAAATCTTGATTTTTTAA
>JAXGGA010017104.1:0-25127 GCA_038373865.1 Uloborus plumipes | reverse complement strand
GGAAAAATTATAAACGTGATAACATTAAATAACGTTATTATTGAAAGCCTAACAATGCATTTTTCAACAATTGCTGTAAAATAAAATCAGTTATATCAGTCATATTAGCTAAACCATAATTAATACCTGGTTGAAGCAAAGAGAGAGAGAGTATCAGCATGTTGGTCTGAATGTGTGTCAAAGCATTGCTGTAGCCATCGAGCGACATTAACGCTAGTAGAGGGGTTGGTTACTTTTTAACAGTCAAAAGTAAGTTTTTTTGTTCGATGTCTTTTAGTAATTCCTGTTGAATGGGTACAGATAGAGAAATGAAAGTTTTTTTCCCGTTAGTAGTGAACCTTAATAGTGAAATAGCAGTGATTACTTTTTATGTGGGCTATTTTGTATTGCCATGGCGATTGTGGTTTTCAAAAGTAGTGGGCTGGGGTCGGTTGTGACAAATTGCGTGGGGACGGTTGTGACACGAGTAAAACATGTTTTTATTATATTTGATGCCCATAATACGCTTGGAGAAGACAGAAATATGGCAGTGTGACCTAATGAAGTATAAAGAAGCTTATAAAGAAGTGAAACTTTTTTTCTTTCGGACAGACCCCAAGCAATGTCACAACCGCCCTTGGGGTGGGGTCGGTTGTGACATTTTTTCCTTTTTTGTTTAATTTGGTCCTGTGGGTTAACTATTGTACTTAGGGAGAAAATTTTAGTGTTTATAAGCTTTCAAATAAACACTTTAACATAAAAACAACTTTAAACCAGCTCATAGGCATTGCTAAGGGATCTATGGGGGAGCAATAGGCCCGTCAATTAGGGGGGCAGGGGGGTCAATTGCCCCCTCCCTGAATTTGGGAAACCAATGTATTAGCATATAAGTGGGCGTGGTTTTTGCCACTTTTTGGTATACTTTACATTGTGTATGCACCCTTTGCCCCCCCCTAGAAAAATTCGAAATGACGTCCCTGGGGAGCAAATGAAAATTGTCACAACCGTACCCAGTTTCCCCTACATAATTTAATTGTCTGTAATTATTTAAAAGATCAGTTAGTAGAAATTTCGATAATGTGAAAATATTTTTAAACTAATATATGTAGTTCTGAAGCATTTTAAACAAAAAAAAAAAAAAAAAAAAGACCATCAAGACAAGTTTATTTTTTTATTTTTATCTACGGTATTATTTTTGTAAACTTTTTAAGTACCAGGAGCACCTATCCGCTCAAGAGAGATTCCGCGCCTACCTCAAATGCTACAGCCAGAACACAACAGCTCCCAGATTTAAAAAGAAAAAAAAAGAAAGCGCATTTCAAATTATCCCCCTTAAAAGCCACAAAACTCTGTCTGTGGTATGAGCCTTCCCTCTCATCCCAGGTAGCAAAAATAACCTTTAAACGGGGACAGGTTGTTTGAGCGGTTCAAAGTTGAACCAAAAATTGTTCAAATCGAAAAATCAAATATGGAAATGAGCTGTACTCGCCGAGATCTTTCCAACAAAAAAAAAGTTTGTCCAAATCGGAATGTTCATTCAAAAGTTATTAGGGGGGGGGGGCAGACAGACCGACCGACAGACCGACACACAAATTCCCCATCTCAATACCCTACTTTCAAATTTTTAATTTTTTGATATTCATTTTACCTTTTTATTTTTTTAACTTGGCGATATTTTTTGGACTTGGCGATATTTTTAGATGCATTAAGCTACTTTTAATACTCTTTTCGTCTTTTTTTTTATTTTTAACGGGAATGTAGGCTAAAAAACGAAGTGTGCTACTTGGGATAGGCTCTCGTATACGTTCTCTACTGTATTAAAATGAAGTATCTTTTTTCTTTATAGTGTGTCTCTAGACATATTGTAACGAACATTAACGTAATTTAATATTTTTACATGATTTAATGCCTTATCTCTCTACCAGTCTCAGTAAAATAATTATAAATTAACATTTATTATTTTAGCTGTTTTCATTATATATTATCAAATGTACCTCCAGGTTACATTTTTTACTCAGCGTTTAAACGAATGCTAATATGCTAATTCTGTGAGATTCAAAATAAAAGTAAATAAAATATAATCTGTTTAATGTGTTATGTCATTAATCATAAGCTTACTTTTAACTATTAATCTTGATGAAATGAGTTTTAATGACGTTGTAAAAATCACAAAAGCGAAAATCTAGAAGACGCTGTGTTAAAGATGGCGATTATTGCTATGCTAAAAGAAAACCGTTATTTGTCATTCTAGGTGACATTTTGTTTGGATTAATTGAACGTGGCATTTTTACAAATGGAAATGCCGATCAATTTTGTGTGTCATTTCCAACAAGTTTAATTCTAATTAGTACAACAATTTGCATTGTAAAGAAAAATTAGTTCTTCCTTTATTAGCGCCGTGAGTAATTAAAATATAGCGATATGTATCTTAAGGCATTTTAAAAATACTGTTTTTTTAATTTCCAAACAAAGGTCAAGCAACTGCATATAAAATCAAATATTAAAACTTATAGAAATCAAACGGTAGGACTGAGAAAACTGTAAAAACTAATGAAATATAGGAAAATGTCAATGTACGGATAGAACTTGTAAGTGACGCAAAAACTTAAAGTTACCAAAAGACAAATGATTGCTCGAGTTATCGTAGTCTTATAGAACTGCTAAATAAACTATGTATTTAATTGAAACAATTTATTGAGAGAAAAAAATGTTTGTCACAAAATCTACAGACGCAGCCGGTCGTAAACTAAATAAATATATGCATAAATAAATAAACAGATCGAATCCATAAATTGCTCACTTGAAAGGGGGATTGATTTTTATCATTTAGCTTTTAATACATATCCTGAATTACACGCTTGTACAAACGTACAAAAGTGGGCGTGCATCTCAATACGCGAGGGTTCTCAAATAAAAACCCCTGAACCACCCATTTCTGGAATGTCATTAAAGTTCTTCTTAAATTACGTTTTAACCCGCGATCACTCGCGCTACTTTCCGTCACAGGGGCTGTTTTTTTCGGGAAATTGAGTTTGTAAAGCAGAAAAATTGTGTTTTGAACACTAAATTTTAATCACAAAGTCTGCAACCTCTTCATTTTATTTTTATAACCCAAATTGCTACTTTGCGTCACACGAGCACTCGCGCCGGGCCTCGCAGGCCCGGAGCGGTTTTTTTCAAGAAATTGAGTTTTAAAGCAGAAAAAATTGCGTTTTGAACACTAAATTTTAATCACAAAGTCTGCAACCTCTTCATTTCATCTTTATAACTCAAATTGCGAAGCATTTTGCAACCTCTTTCTTTGCGTTCTCAATACAGAATGAGAAACGCGAGCACACGCGCCGGGCCTCTGAGGCCCGAACCGATATTTTTTGGGGGAAAAAGGGTCTGTACATTCCTGAAAAACATGTGGTCGGTAAGAAGGTGACCCTGAACGCAGCTACTGAGGACCTCGTCCATTTCCGGTGAAGGGGTGATTTTTGGCAGCAAATTTAAATAATGACCGGGCCTGTGAGGCCCCGTGCGAGTGCTCGCGGGTTAAAACATTTCCAAAAGATAGTTCCAATCCTCCCACTACACCTAACCTCATCAAATGAAGCGTACTTCCTGTGCCTTCATGTGGAAAAAAAAGAAAACCGTTAACCAATCATGCCTATTAGATCGAAAAAATTCTAATGAATAAACTCCATCACAAGATACGTTGGGAAGATGGTGTCTGGGTCTTAAATACGGTGAATTTGACAGAAAGATGATGCTTTGTATCTGGATCGATTAGAAGGCGTGGTTAGTTATATAATGTTAAAATCTTGAGAAATAACAACAATAATAGACCGGTTTAAATCCTTAAGTTCTTGGGAAAAGGCCAGTATGCAGAGAGAGGCTATAAAAAGTTATTTTTCTTTAAACTCTGCACTCCATTACATCAACAAAACAGGTTCGAGACGTGTTAGAAGATTTTACATAGCAAGTTGTATATCATACACTTTACTCACCGGACTTGATTCTTTCTGATGTCCACTTATTTACATCGATCGATCAAGCGCGGAGGGAACATGCACTATGTCACAAAATATGATTAAATTACTGTTATTTCATAGAATCGATGATGCTGAGGCCGAAAATCAACATTAAAATTCCAAAAAATTATTCACTTGAGCGTGAGAAGCAATTAAAAAGGGAGATTTTTGTAAACAATGTCACGTGACGAAAAACGCTCAGCCATTGGTCCACGTCACAGAATACGATTCTCCCAGTATGGCTGCCTTTGATGAGACAATCAATGCGTTTTCAACACGCTGTTTTGTATTATCGTTATATTCGGAGCCCGGATGGTAGTTCATTTTTTGGCGTTTTCTTCGTCTTAGTTCATTATACAAAGAGTTTTACAGCTCTTTAAACGTTGAAAAGTTTTTTTATTAACTTGTCAGGGCAAGTTTTAATGTTTTAGCTCATTTATGAAGTTTGAGCCAATTTTTAAGCAGCTGTGTCTTCTTATCAGTTTAGTGGTTTATAGTCATTGTTCACTTTAAAAGGGAAATGGGGGGGGGAGGGGGATAAACGAAAGGTACTCTGCTTCACAAAAGAAAAGGAGCGTAGTAAAGCTGGTAGATCAAGAACAGAACAGGTTTGCGTTCTTTGACTACATTCCAATCCTTTTTCTCATTCTTTCAATCATTTTCTTGGAATTAGATTTCTGGAGAGTTCTGATCACTGAAAAACACCAACATTTTTCAAATCGGAAACCTAAAAAAGTACGTGCGTTAATTCTCAGTAAAAATGTCCAAGTGTTTACCACTGAAATATTTAAAATGTTTTCAACTTCAGCTGCATTTTTCGGGGGGTTTTGTTGCGAATTTTCGAAGCATGTTTAGTTTTATTCAGTCATCTAACTTCTGAAATGTAGTTATAATCAATGATTGATGCGGGGGTTTTTTTTTCTATATCTTCATATTTATTATTATTATTTTTTAAAGAATAAAATGACTTTTCATTTAAAATGATGGAAGAAAAATTCATTAAAAGGCAGGCCGATAATTGTTCAAAGTTGGCTAGCTGTACGCTGTATCCATTTTCAGAAAAACACCCCGATTTCATATCAGTAGAAATGAAAAGAATTTGAGCAGTAAGATGAGTCAAAAGCTTTTATTTTCGCAAAAACAGGAGTGTTTAAACCGATAAATAATAATTGAGAAACAAAAAACAGTTTAAAAATATTTTTAAAGGGGGTTGGATGGGGGGTTGCTGGGGGGGGGACACCCTTCAGGGCGTGACACCCAAAATGTGTTAAAGAGTTTATGAAACTTCATAAAATTTAAAAAATTGCTTTCTTAAAAATTTCATGAAAATTTCTTTTATATAGAATTTATGAAACGCAGAGCATCGATACCGTTGGGGGGGGGGGGGGCACCAAGTAACACCCATGCGTTGTTTGAATGAAACCAACCAAAAATGTATCTCACAACTTATGAAAAATGTACATGTTGAATTTCTTGAAAAATATCCCCATTGTTTTAAATTATATAGAATTCATCCAATGCAGGATCATTATTATTGATGAAAAGGGGGTTACACCGGGTGACATTCAAAATGTATCCAAGAGTGTGTGAAAAAAAAATCTTTCTTTAAAAATGTTCCCGCTATTTGAAATTTTATTTAATTTATCGAATAGAGGAAGGAGGAGTGTTGCACCCGTGTGCTATTTAATTGGTTTGAGGAGTTAATACCAGCTTCGATTGAGTTAAACCAAATAGCAATCGCGATTGCTCAAAAAAAAAAAAAAAAAACTCTTAAATTTTTGATGAATTGTTAAAACGTAGATTTTTTTGTTATTATTTGTTCATTTATTCAGATTATTTTCTACAGAGTAACAAATAAAAAAATATTAATCTATAAATAGAAGTTTAGATTTATAAATAACGTTTTAAAAAGTCATCATCTAAATTAAAATGTGCTTTAAATAAAACAAATTCTAAATAAATTTCTGATGAAATAAATCACAAACAAAACAATAAAATCTCAAGAACATCCGAATTGCATTGCATTTTGATATTCTTGTAAAAACACGCGCTATGCAGAAATCAAGTTCTTTTATCTCGAAAAAATGTATTTGCTATCAATATTTGTCGTTGAGTAACAAAAATTGTATTCTTCTTTTCCAACCCCCCAGTTAACATGACTGACATGTGTCTCAAAGAATCTAAGCCCATGTTTTTACCAGCTAAATGTTCTTCATATAAGTATTCTTTTATAGCTAAAAAAACATAAAATTTAAAAAAATAAATAAATAAACCGTGAAGATTTGCGACTTGTAAAGGCTTAATAACTTGGCAGTATGTAAACCTGTGCTTTAAAACTAGTATTTGGAATACATTGATTCCGTGATCCATCTTCTCAATATCTGCCAGTGTGAAGTTCCGCACTGTACAGCAGAGCAAACGCTAGCAGAAGGAACGCAGGGAGAAAAGTAGTATTCTGTGACGTCACAAACTCATGGAGCGGCTACTTTCGTTTTTCGGGAGGCGTGGCCTAATCGCTTTTAAAACTCGTTTTAAATGTGTTTAAACTGGCTTAATGGAGGTGTTATTGGTATGTTTCTGCACAGTTTTTCATGGTCTTTCATTTGCAAGTGAGTTTGAAAATCATGCATCTTCCCCATTGTACCAGCTCGAAAGGTGAAAGTAATGTATAACAAGCAATACATTAGTTTGATTGAAAAGTTCTTTATCTTTAAATTTAGAACGTTGTTTTGGAGAAAAAATATCATATACTATTTTTTAAACTAGTATTTCGGTTGCCCATTCGTTCGAAGAGACGTGCACATACGGGCGTGACAAAAAAATAAATAAATAAATAAATAAAACATAAATAAATCAGCAAAAAATATCAGCATTCAATCAGGGGCGCATCAAGTTAGCATTTATTTTGAAATATTAATTAATTTATTTATTTTTCGCAAATACGTTATTCCTGTACTTCGTACCAATGAATTAAAAAAAAAAATGATTAATTCCTAACTTTCGAAAAAGCTTCTCAATTGTAGATCATATAAGCACATAAACATATGGTTCTTGAAGCAAACGTTCTAAACGGGGCATTAATAATTTCCTTAAGACCTTTGACAAGACTATGGAATCAAGGAACCAAACATCGTAAAAATACAAACGTAGTCATTTAGCTGCGAAAAAAAGTCAGTTATTCCGAACTGACAAAAAGTAGTAAGAGCTGTTTGGAACATGTACTCTATACTGAAAAGGCTAAACTTTGTTACAGCAATTAATATTATTTTGCATTTAACTGCACGTAACGTCGATGTGTTATGGTAAAAGAAGAAAAAAAAAAGCACATTATATACTAGAGATATAGTGTGCTATTACAAGCACAGTGAAAAAGTGAAAATCGCTTTGAAATAGTGTCACAAAGTACTTGGGTTTTTTAAAAGATATTTTTAACTTATCTTGTTTTGTTTACTTTTATGCAAATGCGTGAAAGAAAGTTCGTTGAAAGAATACAAAAGTGAGAAACTCGTCCCTTGAAGTGAAAATGATGCAAATTATTTAGATAAGGACCACTTTAAAAGCGTTTTCTTTTTCCTGAGATATTTAAATTATTCTGTCTGAGAGCAGGAAGACTTATTTTGCATTGAAGCCTTTTAAATACCAGCTTTGGTGAAAAGAACGATATTTTTTTCCTAAGCATTTTCGCTGCATCTCATTCTTCAAATACCTTCTCTTCTTTAAGTTCAAAAAAAAAAAAAACACATTGCAAAAAAATTCTTATGGGCCATTCATGATTTAAACAATCTAAAGTACGTTAAAGAAAGTTGTTATTGCTTTTCTTACTTTTGCAATTAGTCGCTTAAAATGTTACATCTTCCAAGGTAATCATTATATGGTGGATCTGCAGAATAAGGGCATGCAATTCAGACTAATAAGGCCACCCCCCCCCCCCCACCATTCTTATGTGGGATAACGCAACAATTTGCTATATACTGATCAAATTCTTTTCACGAAGTCTAACTATTGGTAAAGCGTTTACAACAACCAGTTTATTCTTACTAGCACAAACAAAAATTGTTCATTGTTAAAGAAAGTCTGATTTCTGTAGTTGATGAATTCAAAAATATAAATGGGGCTGTGTGCCGCCATATTTTCCTCCGATTTAATCAGTGCCCTGAATGTAACGACTGATCTTTTCCCTTCTATGAAAGTAAATATGGAAATTGCATTATAATTATTATTATTGTTTTCTTTTTTTTTTTTTTTTTTTTTTTCAGTTTGCTCGTACTTTCTTTCTTCATTTTTTCCAGCTGAAAAGTATTGTTTAAAGTTAAAGTTTCCTATGGAATACATGTTTCTTAATTGTTATGGTTATTTGATGAATGTAGCAACTTTGTAGCCTACTGAATTGTAAATGAGCATTATGTATGGTTATGAACCTTAGGCTGGCCTTTTTTAGAGCACGTACCTTATGTCGAAAGGTATGTGATGATGTAAGTCTAATGAACTTTCTAACTGCATTGCTGAAACGTGTATTTGTGGATGATTGTGCTTATCTAGTACATTAAAAGTAAGAAAATAAAATATTACTTAGTAAATGTGTGTTAAGTCAATGAAATGTAAAAACTATTTTGCATGTTTTGAAATTCTTGTAAGTTCTTAGATACTTAGTTTTGTGGGTTTTTTTTTTTTTTTTTTTTGATGTACTAGTTTCAGAAAAGTACTGTTCAGTTTTATAAAATCATTCATACTTGATTTCCAACTAATATAAAATTTAATAAAACGTCCAAATATTTAGTGATGTTCACAACTTACAAATCAAAGATATATTTTTATTTTTTTTCGTTTGTTCAAGTTATAATATAAATGCAAGTGCATCAGAATGCTCTCACGTTATAACTATTGTGTTACGATTGCACCATAAAAAACTTCCTGACATGAAACTAATTCCTTTTCCCTCTCTTATCATTATTATTTTTGAGTTGTGATATTTATGTTGCAGGTGTGAAATATTATTGATTTTTATTATTATTTTTTTCATATAAGTTCAAAAAAAAATTAAATAGAATCTTAACTAAAGCGAGATACAGAAGTGACTTTTTACGAAAAAACAGTATTCTTTAGTGTAGAGTAATTAGATTTCAATAAAAACGTCAATTGCTTGAACAAAACAGCCTGAAACAACTCTAAATAAGTTACATTCTAGTTCTGTTGCATGTATTTTATAAGGAATATGGACTCTATTTCCATAACATGCAGTAAAACTTTTGAAAATTTCCAAAAACACAATGTGTATTATGGTTTTTCAGCTCCGTAATGGACGCATCTTATACGATACGTAATATAGGAATTATATTATTTAAATATGTTTTCTGGAAGTCTTTGAAATTTAATTGCATTACATAGAAGTAAAGACATAGAAGTAATGATCTTCATTAAGTTCGTGAAATAAAATACATGTTTAACACAGTTCTCGTCTTTGAAAGCTGTTTTGTGAAAAACTGGCACGTTCGCTTTAACATGGAGTTACTCCATAGTAGCTCCTATATTTTGTTCCCGTTACGACACTTAAAAATAATATCATTACAATGTCTTTCAAAGAATCTTAATAACACTGCTGGAAAATATGCTAGCAAACACATGAAGCAACAATCCAAGACATGTTCGACAAACTACTACACTCAAATAGCAGAGTGTCGCCTATCAGCGTGCATATTACATGCTCTCGACAATGCTGCATAGTAGTTGGATAGGTTAATGGCTGAACCGTAAAGCTCCTTGTCATCGCGTGCGGTCTACTAATTGCTCTCTTGCCTCTGTTATTTTCCTGAAAGTCTCATTCACCTTCCGCATTTATTACTGTTATTTAATTCCAATACAGAGTCATTAACTCGCACTGATTTTAGGGTGGGTTTGCTTTATTATGAGACAAACCTCATTAGGGCTATTAGGGTGTGACTGACTCCAGTGAATTGTTATAGGTTGTATTCAGCTAATAAGGGTGAATTGATATAAAGCAACATTAAGAAAGTCTGTGAGTTATTTATTGCGGGTTTACTGATTTTAATGAAGATATTTATGTGAAAAGATGTTTCATCCTGAAAAGTAGCAGTATGCGGACAAATGCTACAATATTATTTTCAGGGAAAAAAGAAAAAAAAACAGTATAAGGAAGGCGAGTATATCAGCTGATCTCTGCCTTTGCGTTTATTTCATTCAATTGCTAAAATCTATTTTGGGATGAAGAAAAAGGAAAGTAATTGTCTCAAGTAAAAAAAAAAAAAAAAAAAAAAAACAGAAAATGGAAGAAACAGGTCATGAAAATTGTTGAAAAGATATTTTTATGACAGTGGCATAGTTTCTTTTTATTTTACGAAATTTAAGTAGAAATGGTTTTTGATCTACATTGGTCTATTCACTGAAATTTTTGTTTTCATAAAGAACTTTTATAATAACGAAATCATACAAATTAATAACAACAATTTTGGTTAAAGTATAATATTAACGAATTAACTTTAAATAAAACAATTGTTTTGGGGCTAGTTTTAGCTTTACAGCAGTATGTTACTTTTGTCTTAAGTAACTGAGAAATCCCCAACAACTATCAAACAAATATATTTACATAGTTCAAATCAAAGTCACCTCTTTTCAAACAAAAGAAGAAGAACTGTCAGGCGTTTTCTCTTACAGTTATTTGCAAATAAAATGTACTTTTCTTACCTAAAAGGAAATAGAAAGCATTTTTACTTCTATGTTTACGTTTCCCGGTGAATTTTTTTTTTATTTCGTTCAAAAAATACCTTCGTTACAGGTTACTTAGTTCATTTTATTTCATTTTCAACAATGGAGTGCATTGTGATATAGTGAGTAAAAAATGGAACAAACTCCTCGTAAAAGGTTAACAGAGTTGCACTTTAGATGCTTAAAGTTGTTCATTTTCACCTAGTTTCTTCTAAAAGATGTTTTTTTTTTTTTTTTTTAATATTAGAAGGTCTTTTTTGCTTAAGAACGTAGTAGTTTATTAAATTCTGAAGTAGAAACTTCTTTACGAAGGACATACTGAATTTTTTGTTGATATCTTAAGGGTACATATAAACGTATTTAAATCTGGTTTATCTTTATATTGAAACTCAACATTTATAAACAGCAACGACTGAATAATTAATAGTTTTCTAATATTGAGAATTTGCGATGAATTTTTCCTCAACTTCTTGAGTATGTCAGAGTTTTATACTAAAACCTTTAGGTGGGAGAAAATTTTACCTTTTTTTAATGCATAGTTGGAAAAAAAACTGTAACTATGCATGCTAGAAAAAATATAGAAACAATTCTAAAACTGGAGGTTTTTTAAATTTTTTAAAATTTTTGTCTACCAATACTGGGATTTTTTTTTTATTTTTCAATTCTTCGAAATTTTATTTTTTAAAGGACAGTTTGAGTAAAAAAAAAGTTCATTTTACCCATTAAAATAACTTTAGCATAGTTTTACTCAATTTGTATTCAGTTTTACGTGAATTGCTTATTGTGCACTAAACAAATTTTTGCGACTCACTGTTTAAAACATTTTAAAATACACAAAAAAAACTTCAATAAGGTGAAATTCTATCATTTGAGCAACAATAAAAACTTGTTGTGCGAAAAAAAATTACAGTAAAAAATCATATTAACTCTTTATTTCGTCAACAAAATCAAAAACCACAAAGCAGCATTCATGAATCCTTCCCACACAGCGTTAGTGATCAAATGCAACACTATCACATAATCAGATTACATATTTATAGAGATTTACCAAGTACATTCAGTTTCCATTCATGCGGACTTGAAATCATAAATCAAAGCTTCCTCATACAATGCAATCCTATCATTTTCACTGTAACTGATAAGTAGATTTTCAGTTAATGAATCCACCTATTACTCAGTCGTTGTTTGATCAAACGGATCAATACGAAAGCTGATACGTTATCATTAATTATGCGATCTTAATACACGAACATAATTTTGCAATTAAAATTAATTTACGTGCATGTAGCATTGCGAAATTTGAAGGAAAACTGCCTTTTGGGTTGCAAGCACAACATTTTAAGGAATAAGATTTAAATTTTTTAACATTTAATAAAATATCAGGTGCGTGTTATTTTGTGCTCTGAAGCTTTAAATTATATTGAAGAAATTGCTAATAAACTTAATTATGTGATTTATCTTCTTGCTTATTATGGAAGTGAAAAGCTTTTTACGCGGGCTCGGAATTTTTTGAGCTTGGAAAAAACAATTGAACTTGTAATACTGTTGCCTTTACCGTTACTACCGACAGTGCCATTTTTTCTTTTTTTAATTTTTGAAATTAGAATATCGTTCATTAGCATATTTTTTTGTACTAGCTGTACCTGTCTGTACTATCTCTATGAAGGCTAGGC
The DNA here is from genome assembly GCA_038373865.1 of Uloborus plumipes. Lineage (NCBI taxonomy): Eukaryota > Metazoa > Arthropoda > Arachnida > Araneae > Uloboridae > Uloborus > Uloborus plumipes. The sequence continues at coordinate 12,739 of JAXGGA010017104.1, read as the reverse complement.
TTATCAGAAAGTGCATTTGAGTGCAACTTATTTAGAAAATGTGTGCCCAAAAATAACTGCATGATTAAGTCACATACATACTTTTATGACAATTATATAATGAAAGTGCATGGTTGCTATGGTATTTGCTTTTAAAGAAAAGATATGGTTGAAATGTTTAAAAACTTAAGAACTGTAACACGTCTTCATTAAGGAGAAAAAACATGTGGTTTGTTCTTTAAACTAAAAATCTTTAGTTTTTCTTAATGAAAATACACTGAAGTGACAAAAGTCATGGGATAGCAATATGCAAATTTTCAGATGGCAGTAGCATCGCATAGAACAGGTATAAATGCGCAGTGCTTTTACAGAGCTTTCATTTCTGTTCAAGTTATTCATGTGAAGAGGTTTTAACGTGATGATGACCGCACGACGTGAATTAACAGACTTTGAACGCGGAATGTTAGTTGGAGCTAGACGCATGGGTCATGCCATTTCGGAAATCGTTAGAGAATTCAACATTCCCAGATCCACTGTGTCAAGAGTGTGCCGAGAGTATGAAATTTCAGGCATAACATCCCACCATGGACAGCGCAGTGGTCGACCGCCTGCACTTAAAGATCGAGACCGGCGACGTCTGCAAAGAGTCGTAAATTCTAACAGACAAGCAACACTGCGTCAAATCACCGTAGAAATCAATGTGGGACGTACAATGGACGTGTCTGCTAGAACTGTGCGGAGAAATTTGGATTTCTTGGGCTATTCCAGCAGAAGACCGACTCGAGTGCCTTTACTGACAGAACGACATCGCTTGCAGCGACTCTCGTGGGCACGTGAGCATATCGGTTGGTCCCTAGATGAATGGAAAACCGTGGCCTGGTCCGATGAGTCACGATTTCAGTGGTAAGAGCCGATGGTAGGGTTCGAGTGTGGCGCAGACCCCACGAAGCCATGGACCCAAACTGTCAGCAAGGCACTGTTCAAGCTGGTGGTGGCTCCGTAATGGTGTGGGCTGTTTTTTCATGGCATGGACTTGGTCCTCTAGTGCGACTGGACCGAACATTGACTGGAAATGCTTATGTGCAGCTACTTGGAGATCACTTGCAGCCATTCATGGACTTCATGTACCCAAACAACGATGGGATTTTTATGGATGACAATGCGCCATGTCACCGGGCCACAACTGTTCGCAATTGGTTTGAAGAAAATTCTGGACAATTCCAACGAATGATTTGGCCACATAGATCGCCCGACATGAATCCCATTGAGCATTTATGGGACACCATCGAGAGGTCTGTTCGTGCCCAAAATCCTGCCCCATCAACGCTTTCACAATTATGGACGTCTATCGAGACAGCATGGCTCAATATTCCTGCAGAAGACTTCCAACGACTTGTTGAGTCCATGCCACGTCGAGTTGTTGCACTTCGCCGGGCAAAAGGAGGGCCGACACGATATTAAGAGGTATCCCATGACTTTTGTCACTTCAGTGTATGTACAATGAAATTTTAAGCAACAAATTTGGAAAGAAAGAAAACATACACAATATTAAGTTACTTGTCTACACTAAAAATCGCAAATTATTTAAAGCAAGATTTTTCTCCAAGGTCGTTCATCATTTGGAAAGTCAAACTTGTACATCCGTAATGTAAAGTAATTTAGGCCTTTTCTCGATTTTGCTGATATTGCTTTCCAAAACACAATGTATACAGCTACCTAAAAGTGAATTTTACTTAACGTGAGTGAATACATCATCTCTCAAATATATAGGACTTTTAATGGTTTCTATTAGCTTACTGTGTAAAATAAAGGGGAATAACTTATGTACAGTGTTTAAGTGTAAAAGTGCAGTCTGTAAGTACAGATGCCGTAATTACAACAACACTTTGAAAGTATTTTGAAATAGGCAAGAAGGATTAACATATCATGTACAACTCAATCATAAAAGCTGATTTCTTTGTTTGGAAATAGGGGCAATGCGCGTCAAGATAAATTCTTCTATTTATACCTGCTAATAAGAAAGGTAAATATAAAAATAAGAAAAAAAAATAGAACTTCTGACGCATATTTTCTTTTCAGACTACGTACCTTCATTTAGCTTTAATAACAAAAAAATAGCTATTCAGATCATAAAGTAAAAATATTTCTCTTCATAAAACTGTATAAAAAAAGTAAAAATACTTTTATAATCCTTTAAAAGGAAAAGCTAACTTTTTTCTAAAAAGAAATGCTTTTGGAAGAGCCTTAATGCTTTTCTTTTTACCATCTTTAAACCTTTTTAAAGAACAGAACTATTATTTTGCATTTCGACTTCGGTTGCGTGCTTTGAACTTTTATCTTTTGTTCGGGTGTCATGAATCAAAAGTATCGATAAGAGTCCATATGCTTGATTTATCAAAGCATATCGGAACTTTAAGAGCGCTGCACTTACGGCGTTTTTTCTTCCTTTGGACAAAAGGTGCACTTTAAATCCGAAGAATTTTTTGTTCCCGAAAATTTTAGATCTGTGTCGAAGTAATACATTTTTTAATACGTTTCGAAAAACTCGGATATGTTTATTTTTATATCATTTCTCCAATGTTTCAATGTATTCGATATTACACGTATTTTGCACTTATGATTTTTTTTTTACTATTTCTCATACTAATGTAGTTACAACAAGCTCATTACTTTCATATTTTAAAAGTAAAAATAATAATAATAATAATAAATAAATTAGAAATGTCGTGGTACTTTTACCAAGGCTTATTTCGGTTTTAAGGGGTTATGCACTTTAGCATTGTCGTAATAGGCCTAATCTCCCTCATGTTTAAATTTGCATATACAGTATTGTATTTGGCAGGGCATTCCCGAAGGAACTCACCCTTTAATTGGGTAGATGGCATGTTTGATGAATTTGTATTCGACCAAAAAATGTTTGCTTAAATAGCATATGCCTGTTTTAACTAAAAAACGGAGTGTCATTTTGGAAAAGTATTTTGCAACCAACTTACTTTAAATTCACATATTTTTTATCATTATAAATCAAACTTTTACTTTTTTAAGGAGTGCGGTTACACCGCTTTCTTATCAACAGCACTAAATTTATAGGGGGATGTGGTACAAAGTGAAATAGCGAGAAAAAAAGGAAATAGGGAAATATTTACTTTGTTCACAAATTAATTCCTATACATTCCTTCATTTTAATAAGTCACCTAATAACTCATTCATTCCCTAATTTTCTTATTCTATTGCTCATTCACTATTTTCTTCACTAGTTTGCATTTATTGTGTATTGATTAGTTAATTAAATTATTCGTTTCTTGTTTCGCTATCTATTCATTTATCCCTTTACCCTTTCATTTACTCATTAATTTAGTAAAAACATGTCGTTAAATAACAAATAAATAATTCTCATTCGAAAGATATTTCATTTCTAACTTTGCCGAATAATATAAAATAAACATTACCCCCCCCCCTTTTTTAAGGTGCGAATTCACTGATAAAAATACCAATGATAATAACGCTTCAATGCAAGATTTAATATCAAATACATTGTTGTTTCTTTAGTTACTGTAATTTTCAAAGTAAAGCTCTCAATTTATTAATTTGAAAAAAAGAAAAGTTATCCCAAGTATTTCACTTTGCCCACATTCCCCTACATGTAAAAAAAATAAAGAAAAATATTGAAACTTGCTACTTCTATTTCCCTCTTCTATTGCCAAAGCATTTCTCTACCATTTTTTTCTCTTTTAGACAACATCGATTATTTTTAACCTGAGTCATTAAAGGTTAATATGGTTCGAAACCTCAATAAGCTGGAAACAGATGGTCTTTAATCGCTTTTACTTTTTATGTAAGAGTATGTGTGAACATGTGCATTATGAAAACATTAAGGCGCAATAACTCTATTGATAATTCCCATACATCCACATTCAACACTAGTGCTTTTTCTAAGCATCGGCTTTTTCTTTTCTTCTTTTTATCGGGCCAATTTTCTGCACTTTTCTAATCAATCGGGTAAGTGAGAAAAATATTTCCTCTCCATGAAAAATAATCACGATTTTTTGAAGCAACTTTAGCCGATATTTTGACGTTACTTTTCTTAATTACGATATGGATTAAACATAGTTGCACAATAAGGAAGGTTAAAGTCGTAATATAACAATGCTTTAAATTAGGCTTGATGACTATATTTTGAAGTCCTGTTAATGTTTTACGGAATCGTTCATACGTACATTTTTTTTTTGAATCATAGGCAGGTTTTACTTAAAATATAAAATTTTATTGAAGTGCAAAGCATTCAAAAAACATTTTAAATATAAAACACATTATCTAAATACTTACTGGAAATTAAAACTCCTGTCATACAATTAAAAAAATCAGGGGACCATAGGGGAACCAGTACGTTTTTTTAAAGCATAACGTAGATAACATGGACTATTTTTTAAACTTTTTTAGCAATAAATATATTTTTCATTAAACTATCTGCAATATCATTCCCTTTTAAAAAATGCACGCTGTCTTTCCATTAAATTTCGTGAGTAAACATGAAAACGTACCAGAAGTAGTACATGCGGCGCTAAATCAAAATAGATTGAAGAATGAATTTACTAAATACACTTTAGGTACTAGGAGGTTAGTCGCAGCATTAAAAGTTAACTACCGTAAAATGGGGTGTATAGGAACAGCGGGGTCAATCGGAACAAAACTTCCCAACCGTACAAAGAAATTCTTCCTAAATATACTATTGGGTATTTTTCGCCACTAATTTTTTTTAAGAAAGGTAAGATCATGGGAAGTAGGAAAAAATTACTTTTGTCAATCTGGAAACGCTACTGGCTTCTAAGGAGGTCTGCACGGGGAATGCTAGAAAACATCACATTTTCATAGACTGCAAAACTTCATATGCAAGAACAAACCTTCTTATATTTTAAACCTAAGAGTGGTATGTTTTAATTATACATCTATCTGAAGAACAGAATAACACATTAGAATTTACATTTTGCATTAATTGTGTCATAAAAATGAAGAATTCTGAAAAATGCCATTGGAAAAAAATTTGCGGGGTGTACTTGTTCTGAACACTTGTTCGGAACACTTGTTCTGTTGTTCCAATTCAAACACAGGATTTATTACTGTTTATCCCTTCTCGTGAGCAACTAGATCTTAGAATGACAAAAAGTTGCAGATTTCAAGAGATTTTTTCTCCGGGAGACTTCTTTTTATATAAAATACGAGGGGGAAAGTCATAGTTTAGTCAAGTTTATGTAGCAAAAGTCCAGCACACAGACAGTGATGAATAAGTGAAAAAATCTTTCAGGACAATCTCCGAAACCAGAGATTTAAAGAAACTAAAGAAAAGGCAGAGTTCATCCCAGAAGATACTATAAAAAAACTTAAGCCAAGTCACAATTGATAGTTTTAAGGACAAGTACATATTTGTGGACGACATGAGTGACTTCCATTCATGTTAAATCTTTGTATCTCAATTAAAAAGCATTTCTTAAAATTACTTTTTATTTTTCATCAGTTCAAAATTATTTTGAATTTTGACAAATCATAAACGTTTACTGGTGTTGAAATTATACTTTTATTTGACAGTAATTATCTGTACTTATTCTCCCCCATCAATATTAATCATGTTTATGAGACCTATTACAGGTAAATTGAAAAAACATAAAAAAATTAACATGTGTTCCGATTGACCCCCTATCAGCGGGGTGATTCGGAACACCCATACTTTCCTGCATATTTTAATAATAACTGTTAAAAATGTTTTGTCTTTGCTTGGAATATCAAAAGTAAAGCAAGACCGAAGTTTTTATCCAAAAAATCAAATTAACAAAAAATCTTGTAACTGCTTTTTTTTACAATCAAAGCTGAAAAGTGTTTATTGAAATATTCACCCCATTTTACGGTATTCTTCGAAATACTTACGCAAAAGTTGCACAGAATAAAAAGCGTTTAAAAATGGTTTTCTTATTTTTCAAATATATTTTTGATTTTCCCATCTTTAAAAGTGTCTAGTTATCAACCAAGTAAACTGTGCATCACAGTTGTTTATTATGTTATTGGTCTTTGTAAGCAAAACATTTCTCCAGGTTGAAGCTACAGGCCCGTTAGAAGATATTTTCAGCCTGCTTTTATTAATAAACATTTTATAAAGCATCAAAACAGTTCTCTTTTCTTTTTGTACTTGTACAGTTTCTTTGCCTTTGTACAGTTCTGTCAATTGTATGTTTGCTGAAATGGGCGTAGGTTGAACAATGGAGATTCAATTACCATTCTAAACAAAAATGCTTTTTTTTCATTCAGTCTTTATCAATACATGCACTGAGCTGACTTTTATTGCACTTAAATGGTAACTCGTTTGTAGTATCTTGAACTAACAACTACTGTTGAGCTCTTTCTTTGTATCATCTGTCTGTAATATCCCCACACCAATTCAATTCAGAAGCGCACTTACTGAAGACGACATCGTCTTCTCTCTGGTAGCTAAATAAATTTAAAGCACCAGAAAATTTGTACTTCATCTAAAAAAAACGAAAAGAGTGCTTGCCTTCACTTCTTGAAATGAACTTTATTATACACATCCCGCTTTATTGTTCCAGAGGGCCTAAGTATGTTAGTGTCCCTGGTTTGGAAAAATCTTTGAAATTAATACAAATAAGTGTAGTTTGAAAAGAACTTATTCATAAGCGTATAATGGTGTAGTTAGGAATAAAAATACAATTTTTATCGAAAGTATGATCAATCCGATTTCCTTGTTTCATCAGACAGCGTGATTAAAAAGTTTTAGAAACTCGTCAACGAGGAAAAAATTAATAATTCACAAACATGAAGATGAAAACGTTATTAACAACATATAATATTTAACTCATATTCATACAGAAAAAGACTTGCACGAAGTTAACTTTTTTTACAATGATACAAATTTTGCCGTTCAATTTATGAATATTTCAAGATGTATTCGGAAGTAAACATAATATTTCAATGTATTTCCTTTTATCTTATATGAAGAGATAAAGTTATTTATTAATATGTACGAAAGCTTTGATCTTTTACATAATGAAATGCGCATCGACATTCTGAGAAAGTTTTCAATAATAATACATTTTCGTGTAAATTTTACATTTAATACGCGCTATTCATCTCATGGTTGAATTTTTTATAATAATACAAATACAAGAAATAAAACTGCATTAAAATTAATGAAAATATATTGAGGTATGTATGAAAGTTACAAATGAAAGTGTTACATTTTGCTATGGGGAACACTAATATAAGAATCTTCTTTTTAAAAACAACTGTTATGTTTTCTGACTTTGAGAAGCATACCATTGTTAAATTAGGGTATTTTTTAATGTTTGTACGTACAGTGCACGCCTTATTTTTTTAGAACGTTTTTAGGGTAACTATATACTGTTTTTTCACTTTTTTCGGTTATTTTTTAAAGTTATTACTGTTTATAATGAAAAGAAATGAAAGCAAGAATATAAATATAGTTGGCCAATTGTTTAATGACTTAACAGAGGGTGATAATAATTAAAGTTGCGATTTTAAATTGCTCTAATTTTAAAAACTGTCAATCAGAATGACTTATACTTCAACAAAACGCTTATAGAGCATCGGATGTAATGTGGTGAAGGATAAAATGGTCCCAAAATGTGCAGACAGGTTTCAAATGGTTGTACTGGATGCTTTCTAATCTCTAACATGTGAAGTTAGTCCTGAGAACATGGCATCGACACACATACCTGCCGTCTAATTTGGGGCATGCTGTTTTGGGCACGCTTCTGATTAGTAGCGGAACAAGGCGGTTCACATATAGAACAATTTATGCAATAACCATCTGTCAAGTGTTTGTTTCAATAAACTCTTTTCTTTTCATGTCACATTTAACGTTTTCATTTGAAAACACCTAATTTTGTAGTTAAAATTAAACTTGTTTAGGAATCCTTGGAAATTATTATTTTCGACCTACTAACTACATTCCCACGTTGAACAATCCCTTTTAGACTACTTGCATTTTACCAACTACTATTTAAGTTTATTGAAACATAAGATACACGTAGGCTAAACTAAAGACATCGCAATGCTAAGGAATCCGAATTTGTGCAAATTGCACCCATTCAGAAAATGCTTTTGCAAGGAAACTTGATTTTCTGTGGAAATAAGGGGTGAGTACGTAAAATCCCGAAACATTACTCATAAATGACTTGTAATGTTCCGGAATCTTCTTTTCGTGTATTCAAATTAAAAGTTATTACTGAAACCAGAAAAAGTTTTCAGTTCAACACGTTTTAAGGCAAAAGAATACTTTACAAAAAACAGTTATTAATAGCAATGGAGCAGAAAGTCTTAGCGGGCTCCTGGCAGGCCCTTCATTTAGGTGGGTCGATTGCCCCCCCCCCCCCCCCGGCTCTGAGAAATCAATGTATTTACATATAAGTGGGCGTGGTTTTTCATGTTTTCCGTAGAAATTGCATTGTGTTTGGACCCATTGCCCCCCCCCCCCTTCTGGAAAAACTTGAAATGACGTTCTGGCTCCTGATCTGAATTGGAGAATGATAAACTGACTGACCACACTGCAAAAAATAATTGCTGTTTTTGCCGTATAATACAGCTAATTTTATAGTAGTTTTTCCGTAATAAACTGTAAATTAGCTAGTTTTACACTTTATTAATGTACATTTTAGAGTTTTGAACTTAAACCTTTGCATTCAGTGTTATGCTCTAAAAACAACAATTTATTTTTTGCAGTGAAGTCTATTTGGGCCTAGAGCATGCGTCTGATTGTCGCTGTTGTATTTGCACGTTATTAGGCATGTTTTGATAATGCTGCTATAAAAACCTCACATGTGATTAAATACTCTAAAATTAGAAATATAAAATGATAAATTAAAGTTGAAGAATTAAAATAAAATTAAAAAAAATGTTATTGTCATACATTACATTGCTATTTGCTTTTGTACTAAAACGAACAAATGTTTTGGCAATAACTAAGTAACTTGCACTCTCCTCCGCAAAATGTATAAAATATTGCAAGAAGAATAATCTATTTCCCCCTAAACGTTACGGTAGAAGACAATGAAACGTTTGTTACCTTAAATTAAAACACTAATTTTGCATTCGACGAAATACAAAAATGTCTGGCAAAATATTGAAAAACATTGTGGAAACTGGCTACGCGCAAACTATTTATATTATTGATTTATAGTTACAACTAAGTACTATAAAACTAGTACAACTAATCTATATCGAAACTTGCAGATGTAACCTTATAGGCGAGACAACTAACACAAACTACTAGTACTTTGATATATTGAATAACTTATTTATATGCCAACAGAAATTCAGCTTTCAATATGTTTAAATGATACTTGTAAAGCAGAAACAGATACAATAGTAAAAATTAAATTAAATAAACAAATAAATAAATATTAAACAAGTAAATTATTTAAGAAATAGATACATATTTAAGTAACATCTCACCTTCCAAATTATTGAATGTAAAATAGATTTTTGATACATTCCCTCCAGAAATTTTTCAATCGTTTATTGAGAAAAAATACCACGACCCCTCCTTTTTACTGAGGTAATTACTAAGACGACAGTCAATTTATGGACGTAATGATCTTAAACCAACTCTATTATACATTACCAACGTAATAAATTAATATTACGTTGAAGGTAGCACATACTATTGATAGCTGTATCATTGGCATATTGAAAGCTTTATCTCGCATTGTTCTCTGAAATAATTTCGGCACGGAGAATGTAGACCACAAATAACTGTTTAAATTAATTCCTACTGCACCTGCTAGTTAAGATAAGCACAGTTAATTGCTCCGAATTCGGAGGATACAAAATTTGCGAAGTGTTTCTATCAGACTCACTTTTCTGAGCTATCTCGTGGCGAACATGTTAAATAAACGAATTGAATAGTTAATGAATTAGTGGAAACTATCTGAGAGCGATTATATTAAGAGCAAATTGAATTACATTTCTAGCATTCCTAGTTCCCAGCTCTGACATATTAATAGCGCACGTAAGTACAGAATAGATTCTCAATAATTATGCCAGGTCGCTTTGGTTTAGTAAGTAGAAATGAATATAATGTGGTGGCTAAAATACAGTGGGGACTATTTTCATTTTGTAAATTTATATACTTATAGCACTGGCATTCGCAAAAAGTGGCGGTAGTTTATGGAGTCTACCCCATTACCTGAGATAAAAAGAAAAGCATGAGAACAAGAACACATGGATTAAATTTATCAGCAGAAATCACACAAATCAACTTTAAATAGATATTTTTTTAAATATCTCTTGCGTGAGACTGACTGATAATTTTATTGAATCACCCCAAGTCAAGTTAACAAGTCATTGACCATCTCAGACTTTATGAAGCTTTCAGAAATCATATTTTTTTGATGTCTTAGTTAATATATATATATTTAAAAAATCCATCGTTCTGAGGTTATGAGTAACTATTTTTAATTCATGAAAAATCCCTTTTTTTGTTTGTCAGTAGTGCTTTCAAATATTGTAACTTCAATTCTACTTACAAAATTGCATAACAGTGAATTTTGAAGAAATTACATGCAATATAGTTGATAGTGCGTTTAAAAGTTCCCCCTAAAATAAATCTGTGAAATGCTACTAATTTTACATCCGAAATTTTTCCTAGTGGGACCATCAAGGGATCCGCATTTACAGAAATTATTGTAGTAAACTGTTTTGCAATGCTCGTTCAATCTTTCAGTAACTGCTGCTGTTGTTGATCCTTTTATGGTCCACGATAAAAATAAATGTATTTATCAAGAAACGTTTCAGGTTGTTATTTATTTATTTTTTAGTTTTAAATTGTGTTATCATTTTTCATCTGTAAAAATATTTCTGTTACATACCAAATTAAAAGGCACACATTCGTCTTTAAATTTAGCAGCACAACTCTGTAGCTCCTACAAAATGTAAGTTACAACATGTTTAAAAGTAAGTTTGCGCAAAGTTTTGCAGAAATTGTGTTTTTCAAATTTATCTGCTACTGCCAATACCTTCTCTCTCTCTCTCATAGTCCTACTTTAAAAATTCATGGATATATTCATTACAATGCATTAAACGACACCCATTTTATCAACCTTTTTTATTGTCACTATCCCCAAACTTTTTAAATTTGAATTTTAAAAAAAAAATATATATATATATATTTTTCTCAAACAGAGTGTTTATGTTACATATCAAACGAAACAAATGCACTTGAAAATGAGACATTATAAAATTTCATTACTCCAATAGAAATTGCGTGATAACAATTTAAATCACTATTGTCAAGTTAAAAAATATGACTTTTAGAAACTTTGAAAATAGATTAATTATAAAAAATTAATACTAAATTTGCTTAAAAAATTATATATAATTAGAAGATGAACATTTTGAGAAATTTTTTTAACTTATATATTTTGTTTAAATGTATGAAGATATTTTAAAATATTTAAAAAGAGCGGTTTTTTTTTTTTTTTTTTTTTTTGAAAAGTAATTACTACGAGGCCAAATTTGATAATAACTTGATTTGCAAAATACTTTTCCAAAGAATAAAGACAATTGTCGTCATAGTTCTCATTTAGTTAAGACTAGAACAAATACCGTCCTAGATTAAATTTTCTGGGAAAAATGAATTACGCTCAAAGCTTATTGCATTTTAAATCATAATTCACCAGAACTTAGAATAATTAATGCATACAAACCCTTTTCCAATTTAAACTAGCTGTCGTGGCCGTCACGAAACTTTCTTCTATATCTATCTTATGAATTCCGGTTACAAAATAAAATACGTACTCGCCAGAATAATTGGAGACAGCAGCTCCAATTTCCCAATTATCGTAATAACCCGGCAAATGCAGAATCAATGAGCGAAATTGGAAATCATTGCAAAAGCCTTGTTTAGATTAATTGCAAACATTTTATTTTTAGTAAAAAGAAATTGGCAATAGTTAAAAATTTCAAATCATTGAAAGTTTTCAGCTGTTTTGATAATTAAATAGCGTGAAAGCGATTTTTTAATGAATTAATTTTTCGCATTGTTGACTAAGCGCAAAAATCACCCCACCCTCCCCCTGGGGCGATTGGCGCCAAAATTTAATCGATGCTTGCTTCCAGAATGAGTTAGTGTTATTCCAAATTTCATTCAAATCGCAGCAATATTTCCCGAGATACAGTAGGTGCAATGACAAAATAAGCACTTTTGATTGCTCCACCCCCCTTTGAGATATTGACACACAAATTGAATCAGCTTTTGTACTCAATAGGGTCTACCTATGAACCTATTTTCGTTTGATTCTGCCGGTTACTTTCTGAGATATAGCAGTCACCCCCACGCAGAACACGTGCGATTGCTCCACCCCCCTTCGAGATATTGACAAACAAATCAAATCAACACCTGTACTCAGTAGGGTCTACCTATGGACCAATTTTCGTTTGATTCCGCCGGTAACTTCCTGAGATATAGCAGTCACCCCCGCGCAGAACACGTGCGATTGCTCCCCCCCCCTTCGAGATATTGACAAACAAATTGAATCAGCTCCTGTACTCAGTAGGGTCTACCTACAAACCAATTTTCGTTTGATTCCGCTTATTACTTCTTGAGATATAGCAATCACCCCCGCGCAGAACACGTGCGATTGCTCCACCCCCCTTCAAGATATTGACAAACAAATTGAATCAGCACCTGTACTCAGTAGGGTCTACCTATGGACCAATTTTCGTTTGATTCCGCCTT